>CM042198.1:2025318-2041718 GCA_023539305.1 Ilex asprella
CCTTGCTATCCCTGTAGAGTAGAAGTCCATTGCTTCTTCCCAGTACTAGAAGAAGAGGATTAACCATCCTTCTTCTTGTCCTTAACACTAGCTTCTCGGATGTTTCGTGCATCATCCACTGCTCTCTCAATGGTCATAGCAGTCTTGACCATCAAGTCTAAATCTTGCAGAAAAAGACCTACAATTTTACCTCGAATGGACAATTTCAGTCCATCCTTAAATTTCCTCACTTTGGCCATATCGGTGGCCACATAATTGTCAGCGAAACAGGATAATTCTGTAAACTTAGCCACATATTCCAGCACAGTCATGGTTCCTTGCTTCAAGTCTAGGAACTCCCGAGCCTTAGCTTGTCGAACAGACGTCAGAAAATACTTGCCCATAAAGAGCTCTCGGAATTCTCCCCAAGTGATAGCCTCCAAGTTCCTTGAGGCTTTAATCCAATCCCACCACAACTGGGATTCTCCCTCTAGTTGAAAAGCAGCTAGATTTATCTTAGTGGCATCAGAGGTGATCTCCATAGCCCTTAAGACCTTGTCCATTTGTCAGAACCAATAGTCAGCTACTATCGGGTCCGCCCTCCCATGAATGTCGGAGGATGGTGTGCCTTGAATTTCTGGAGGTTGCTCGAGGCTCCTTGTCCCAAGTTTGTACCAGTATGTGCATTAGTAGTGGCGGTAGCACAAACTCTTGCTATAGTGGCTGCTGCCTCACCAATAGCCTCTACAAAGACTTCGTGATTAAAGGCCGGTGGTGGTTGGATGTTGTTCTGTCCACGCCGACGTCCCTTTCCTCTAGTTGCCATCTACACTGAAGTAGGATAACAATTGAGCCTCACATAGTATCCAAAGATGGGGATCAACATTGTAAACTTTGAGAATTTTCTCATTGTATTTCTAGTAGAGCGTATGTCACTCACTAGTAGACGTTCATACCTTGAACTATACCATTCATCCCTTTTTTTTCTTTTTTGAGCTTAAGGTTGTGTTTTCTAAACCTAGTGTTCCTCTTATCATGTACATAGCACCATGCACATTATTCATATAACACATAGCACATAATCATGTAGCAAGTAAAGCACATCATGAAATGTATATGGAATGCAATGGTCTAGACCCAAATGCCCATCAAGCCCTAGGTAATTCATATACTTAAGCTATGATACTAAGCTGTGATGCCCCAAAATCCGGGGGTCATTATTTAACTGTTGACAACCCGTCAACCCGCAGAAGTAGCCATGGACGTTGCTTAACCCAACGCCACGTCAATAACATTTCCATAGCCGAAATTTTGTCCACAAATGTGATCCGTGTTACTTTAATCATTTAATTCAATCTGGGTCTAATATACCCCAATATAACTCAATTTAAGTCTATTTGTACTATTGGAATCAAAGAAATCAAAGTCCAAAAGCATAACAAGAAGACTTTAAAATTTTAAAATTTTGGAAAATCGTACCGGTACGTGTACCGATACGGTAAACTCTCTGGAGTTAGGCGTATCGGTATGCATACCGGTATGACAAACTCTCTGGGCAGTAGCTTACCGGTAGGCGTACCGGTACACTTTTTGTTTATTTTTGGCTGTTTGAACCATTTTTAATTTCAAACTCATTTCAAACCTTTCTAACTTCAACCCAAACTTGTACATCATGTATTACACACATAATACTTGATCCATACAAATCCTATTACAGTCATTTACATGAATTTACATGTTAAAACTAAGTTTCCGTAAATATTTTACAAAAACTCAAAATAAGGCCACAAGTCGGCCCCCTCCACCCTTGATACTCTACATGGGAGCCATTTACAGGAGAAAATCTCGCACCTGAAATGTGTTCTCGTATAGGGTAAGCCACGCTCAATAGAATACAGAGGCTACTCCCCACCTGAATGCACATGAAATGCACATGCAACATTCAACAATTCTCAACAATTCCAATCCAGTCTATGCAATCAAATGATGGGATTCATTACGATATGTCATGCAAAGAGGTCAGACTCACTCATGGCACTCAATCCAAGCCCTTCCCGGCTCCTTAATACATGCAAGAGCCAATGTGTGTGAATCCATCATTCATGTTGCACATTGAATGACATTTATAATTCAAGGGTCTTTCTTTAGGGTGGATGTTCATGGACTTACACCAAAGGTCACCCAACCTACACAGAATACATGGACTTCTACCAACGGTTTTGCGTACACCGACACACTTTATGGGCTCTTATACCAACGGAGTGCGTCTCTAATCACCGGGTCTCTCACCCCGGGAGATCTTCTAGTCCCTTCTTACTACCCCAACCCAATTGATCAAGAAATCATGCGGCTCAGCTAGGTCCTCGCCCAACTTTCCCAAGCCTTTGGTCAATCACCAAATATGGTGTTGACGACCACCATGCACACACACCCATGTGATGAAATGTCTCGTGCATATGCCATGAAATGAACCATTTCTTGTCAATGTTAAGTCACATGTGTAATGAATGTCATGAGGATAATTTAACCCACATATCGTCATATTCCATGAAACTCTATATCATGTGCATATAAGTTTCATAAATCATTATTATGATCAATATATCAATAAGCATATATTTTTCATTAGTTATCACATAACTCACTAAAGCATGTTATTTCAATTACATCAAAATAACAACAACTTCAATCCATGCAAGACATTTTCTTGAACACCTTCTATGCACCAATCATGTTATCACATAATGTTGTCTGCACACATCAAGTATCATTTTTTAAGGCATTTAATCAAACACCTTAAGGGCACCCAAGTCTTGAAATCACACAACATAGCCCATATAACATCAAACCTCAAGAAAGTACTCAAGGACTTTCATTTATCTACATCAAGCAAGAAATTCAATTATGCCATTTCTAGGCCATTTTTCTTATTTTCATAACTATAAAAAAGTTATATATATACATATACCCTAACCATCCCTTATAGGCATTCTAGGGTAGAAGTGAATTCAAGTAGGAGAAACTCTACCTCACTTGAAGTGTGGAGAACTTCAAGAACACCTCCCTAGCCTCCCAAAACTTGATTTCCCCAAAATCTTCTCTTTTGATCTTCAGTGAAATCCCTCATTTTTTGTGTGGTTGTGTAGCCCTCGTCAAGGAGAAGAAGTTTAACTCTTGGTCCAAGCGATTCCGAGCAACGGAGCTTCAAGAATCAGAGGATGAAAGCTTGAAAATCAAGTTTTCACTCTTTTCTCTCTATGGCCGGCCAAACAAGGCTGAAAATGGGTGAAGAATATCTGATTTTTCACATATTTACCCCTATTTATAATTTTAAATACTCGGCCCACGCCGCGCCACGTGTCCTTCGCACGATCGGTCCGTTTTCGGCCCGAAACGATTTATTTCATTCTGGTTCAAGTTCAAATCAATTTTACTGGAATTTTTATTCAATTACAAAGAAATTTGAAATTTTTTATTTTTGGGGATCTTTCTGAGGTCATCCACCATCCAGTCATCTCGAACGACGTGCAAAATTCGACTATCTCAGAATTAAATAAAATTTGACAGGATGACTAGATTTCGCGATACATGTCTAACGGAAAACTCTGTTTCCTCATTCGAGGTCTAGAACATGAATAATTTAAATACGCATTATAGTGGTAATTTACTATTTTGCCATTTTTCGAAAAAGTTCTAATTTACCCGAATTTTACAAGCATCAAAAGAAGTGTGTCGCTCTAGGAATCCACCTCGGGATCTACGCTCTCGTCTACCAGAGTCTCCCAGTGTGCGGGCTTCTCGACTCCCAACTCTTCCTCTAGAGGATAATCAGAAAAGGGTGTTAATTGGAGGGTGAGCACAAAGCTTTGTAGGAAAATTCTTCCAAACCCGAACAAGGTTTAGAAAATATATATAAAATTGGTCGGTCTCATTTCACAACTAGCATATGCAATTTTGAAATAAAACAGGGTCATTTTAAACAGATCTTGAGTTTAACAATAGCAATAAATTTAACAAAACAATAAAAGACAGCTCTCAACAATAAATCATATTTTCATGTATATTGGTTCATCCCCGTGTCATGTATGTTAATTATTTCTCAGAAATCTTTCCAAAGATTAAATCTAGTCCATGAATCACAATCACAAGCACTTTGGAAAAAGGGCGTATACCATCACAATAGTATCGACGAATCTTTCCCCAGGAAAGGTACACCACCCCTAGTTCGAACTCCAGTGAACGATAGTGGTTGCATTACCAAATGACAACCCACTACAAGTGTTAGACAATCATCTCTCCCCCACTGGGATAGACTAACCTCTAACACTCTACGGAATCTCTTGAAGAAAATTCAAGTCCGTCACAAAAACCCTACAAATGAGGAAACCAACATATTTTCAATGAACCAACAATTTTCCATTATTGCCAAATTTACAAGCATATCTCAAAAATCCCCAAATTAGGCATGTGACATTTTCAATAACCAACTAAGAAAATGCAAGAGATCATAAAAATATCATTTTATTACTCAACACAAAACACTATGGTTTCGAAATCAAGAATAAAGAAGAGCTCAAGAGGAAAACCCATCACTCTTGAAAACTAGGATTTTTTTCAAACAAAAAGAGGGATTTCATGGGTATACAACCCTAACTTTGTGTAAAATATGTTAATAATCACAAGAGAACTAAGAAATAAAGAACACATAGCAAATACATATGGTTAGGAGTCAAAACACATATATATAATAACCCTAACATCAATGAACAAGAATGAAAAAAAAAACCCCTACCTTAGCTCTTAAATAACTAGGGCTTTAATCTTGAATCACTCTTAAATCTCTTATTTTGCCCTTTTGATCTTGTGATTTCTCCATATCTCTTCATCTCTTAGTGTTTCTAGGGTTAGAAGGGTCGAAATGGGACTAAAGGAGGCGTTCTAATGTATTTATAGGGCAAAAATGAACCACAAATCGCGACTTTAAAAGACCAGATCTATTTTGGTAGTACCTGTACACAATACCGGTACTATATAGTTCCGGAGCACAGTACCGGTGCGATTAGCTCACTGGACCAAATGGTTTCGAAACACAGTACCAGTAGGGTTTGCCCAATTTTGTCTATATTATCTGTTTTTCATTTCCAATATATTCCAACCCCTTTCAAAACCAATCTAAAGCTATACAAAATATATTTGAGCATTAAAAATAGTTGGTATAAGTTCTATTTCGAACTATTCCATATATTCATGAGTTAAAACTAGCTTTAATTATTATTTACAATATTAACATTTCCTACGGTTACAACCCATGTAGTTCATATCTACACCATTACCTATATTAATTTATCAAATAATTTACCATTATATTACTTTAAACATGTGAGGGTTTACATATATAGAAGGGCTAGCCAAATCATTGCAATGATAAGGAGATAGGATCATATCGCATGCCAACCACTTCTTGTAGATTTGAAAAGAAAGAAGAAGGCTGAGAGTCTACATGTGGAAGTTGAGCCGTGTATATCGTGTAGTGTGACCAACATTGAGGTGACAACTAAGCGGGCAGATTAAGGCGACAACAGTTCAAATCCGAAGAACCAAAATGACAATCAGAAGAGTAAGCGTAACGTCGGGTCATTTTGGTGGGGCAATGTTTACACCCAAATATTAAGAAATTTAAGTATGACACGTGGTAAGATTTAACAGTCAAAATTGAGTCAGAGAAGGTTCAAGTTAGATGAGGTGTCTATGAGTAATTATCTCCAAGGATCTCGGGATATGAAGTGGCGGGGCAAACGTGACATCATGGAACCATTGGTTACAGACAATAATTTAGGTGTTGTAGAGAGAAAGGCCACGAATATTAGTTTAGTGGTCGGAAGTCATCGCCTATAAATACAAAGACTCATGCAGCATAGAAGAGATCTCTCGATCAAAACACACAACCAATATACCAGAGTCTTCATTTGTACTATTTAAGTTTATATTTATTTATTTAACTCCACTCAATAATTTCCTTTGTCTTAAACTCCCTTTAAATTTTGGCACGCCTACAATCCAAAATGAGCCACACATAGCCGTATCCTATTTTGAAGTGAGGCCTTCCATAGCGTGCTTCAGACCAATTCCTACATTCTGCCTGGCTGCCCATCCCTCCATGACAAATCTATACTGTTCCATATTGATCTGATAACCCCAAGACCTTATCATTGAGTTTTTTCTTGCTTTTATTTACCTCCAAATATAGTTTCAAAACATCGTATTCCAGAGTCGTACCAATCTTCTCACCAATTTCAATTGAATTTATTCCTTCGAACTGAATATTACAAGAGATACTTTTTTGATGTATTTTCTTGGGCAAATCGTTCTGGTATTTCTCAATTAGAGACCCTTTCCCGATTACCTGCAAAAAGAGAAAAACACGGAGAAGGAAAAAAAAAATGCACCTGTGTGACAATTGATATTGCTTAGGTAGGTTTGACCTATTCTTGTAGCCTAATCATGCATTAGGACTCTCTCTGGCTCTGTCTCTCTCTCCAACAAGTAAAGATGCCAAACTTATTAGGTCCTCTCTAGGTGAGAAGTTAGGTCATTAATTTGTGCCTTGTCAGAGACCTAACATTGACCACACATAGATGGAAATGAATTTATAATGTAAGAGTCCCCCTTCAATAAGGCTTTGCCGAAGTACACAGAAACCACTAAGCAAAACGTAATGGCGCCACATTTTAAAGCACTGCCCGAGCAAGAAATGACAAAATTTATATTGTTCAGCATAACATTTGTCCTATTTCACATGATTGTTCCATCAGAGCAAACATATCACCTATAAAAGAAACGCATGCAGATGATTGGTCATTGTAGGATTTTGATTTCTAGCACACGTGGAAGTACAATGACTAAAGCCAGGATTGTCTTAGACCGTATAAGTCATGTTGTGCCAAAGTTTAAGTTCAATTAAATCCATATCTGATCCATTTATACTTGTGTATATGTTGGGCTTGTGTCGTATTAAGTTTGTGTTGCATATAAATTCTGCAGAGGTTGTGCACTGTTTAGTCCTGTTGCTGTTGATCACATTTATGATGGGACTGACGGATTTACTTGTTAACCACCCGCTATGGCTAAGCCCTAACTCTCCAACTTGGTGTGGACTTCGCCAAAGTAAAATTGTCAGGCCTAACTAATTACTTTGTTCCATCATGTCCTATTGGCTTGTCGTTCAGGAATGTGAAATGCTTCCTTGAGCCAGTTATTCAAACCTACCATGTTGGAGCATATACTTCAATGACAGGAGTATGTGTTAGTGCTAGTGAATAAGACATACTGCACGAAACAACTCATAAAACAACTAAAACCCAACTTGATTGAAGCTAGAAGAAGCAATCCAAATAGAAAGGGCTTTTAACATACATTTCGTACATAATTTCATCTACGACTACTCATTTGAATATCGTCATCACCTTGGGAAACAAAAATTAGCAAAACTTTACTCTCACTACTATTTATCACCTTAGTCCAAACACTTCAATCTTATTCCTTTTTTTTTTCTTAAAAGCAATCTTATTCCTTTATGCATGAATTTTCACAATCATTGTGCTACAGTAAAAAAAAGCAGCGAAAACAGAACGATGTGATTAAACCTTGGTGTTGTTTTTTATTGTGAAGTGCCTGACAAGTAGCCTGCCGAGCTTGAATCATTCAGCCGTAACAAGCATTAAGTTTTTCAATGATTGAATTTTATTCATCTATATTCTAAATCTCGTAATTATGGTGTTCAAGTTAAAAATAGCAGGAAAACTTAACTATCTGGTTTAACCTTTGTTTTGTTTTTTATTGTGAAGTGGCTGACAAGTAGCCTACCTAGCATGAATCAATCTGTAACTAGTATTAGGATATTTTCAATGCTTCTAGACAGTCTTCTTGACAAAGGCCTTACAACCACTTCACCATGATTCACCATGCAAGTCGACAAAGTCGTCGTTAAATAATTTTGCAACGACCCATCAGAGGAGACGCGAAACGTGTCTTCTACGTTTGTAACCATGAAGTCATCTGTAATTTAATTATAGAGAGAGTGTTTTTTCAATTTCAATCAAGCACGCAAACATAGATTATTATTTGTTGATAACTGGATGATTTTGCACAAGGTTTTGTACAACTTCTATGACTCAACATCAGCTAACAACATTAACAAATTGAAGTTGTACACTACAATGAATTGATGATCATGAAAGTGGAATTGCTCTGACAAGTTTTTCGCTCAAGATTTGTGAACCAGAAATTTTGGTCATACAACTCTTTTGACTTATTTTCACTAATATGTTATTTCCTTCTGTGCGTGTAGCCAAGTGCACAATATTAGTTTGAACAGTTCAATTATTAAATTTCAAAAGCTTTATGGTTTTAAGTGCACGATAAGTAGGCTACCTATATTCTGTGTGGCCAGCCCAAATGGATTTCCATTATTTCTAAGTCAAGAACAACAATAAGCAAGGTAGTTAATAAGACTGTGTACGGAAATCTGTTTACAAAAGATTCACGATTAAGTGATTGGCTAGAATGATTTTTACAGATTGAGCGTGCAGGCTTATGCGTTTGGCAGATTTTAAGTCATGTTGTACTGCAGACTATTCATGTGGTTTCTAACGTGGTTCTAACAGTAAGCTTACATCAACCGCATCAGAAAATTAGTTGAACTGTATAAACTTTGGCTCCTAACAGCAATCATGTGGCTACTGGTATTTTTTTTTTTTATGTGGCTACCAGTTAATGTACATAATTCATCCATATACATAACTAGTTATTCTACCTATGTAATTATGGTTCTCAATGGGAATTTTCAGGACCATAGCCTTATTAACATCTAAATTTAAAACGTGATTATGTTCAATTTGTTTACTGCTCTTGGTGACATAGGAAATCTACCATGCATTCATCCATACGTGTGCATAAACACATTTGTGCGTGTGATTAGGGTGGCTCAGAATTACTTTGTCACCAAAAAGTTATTATTATGTCTGATCATTCATCATATCGGAGCTTTCTGTTGATATTTATTTGATGATCTTGCAGTTTTTTTTCTTTTCTCATACTTTTCAATCATATTTTCCAGATCTATTACAAATTGCCAGACAGGTGAGAGTGATGAAGACCCGTTTACATATATATTTTTAGATTTCGAAGTGTCGGACAAGTAAATGGAAGATTATGATGGATCTTGAGTCTTGTTTTTGATAAATTGTCAAAAGTTCTTTGGCCTAGTATTACTATGTCAAACCCATTAATCTTTCCAAAATCATAATGAATCTACTGTTGAACACAAAAAGGGGTTAGACATACATTACAATTTCAGATACATATTTACACGTAAAGTGATTATTGGATATAGAAAAAGAATTAGTTATACAACATCCCATTCCAAAACTACATTTAGCAAATTTGGAGTTTTTTTGTTTGTTGCTGTATGAGTAGCAAATCTTCCGAGTTAAGCTTTGATAATTATTATGCTGAATAGGACCGAAATAGAGAATTTCAGAATATATGCACAAAATTGTCATGAAGTTTAACAAGCATATGTTCTATGTTAATTTTTGGCGAAACCATGCTACTTGGATTCATGTGCATGAACAGTGGACGTTATGTAAAAAACTTACGTAGTAATATGGAAATTTGCAGTAATATAAAGGTCATCACATTGTGTGAAAGTGATCACAGCAGTTGTTTGATTACTTCTTGAAGGAACTTTTTGCTTGTAGCCAGAACAATCTACTGTCCTTTGAGTTATATAGCAAATTTCAATTAGAAAAAGCTAATGATAAAAGTGCGGAACACACAACAGAGATAAGAATTTTGTTATTTTTCGTAGATAGTTGTATTCTTCTCTTTTCATCCGATTGCAACTCTACGATACCTTCTTATTCTCTAGGATTTGGAAGGTTTAGAGCATAAGTAATTTCCAGAGTAGTGAGAAAGAATTGCAATTTTCTTTATCATTCTGGGAAATGGTGACCATCAAAACCTCAAGATTGATGAAATCTTTTCGTCATTTGACCGTGGTGATTTTCAAGCCGAAAAGTGTTCCATACCCATATCTGTCAAACTCAATGGCTTATGCTGGTCCTTCATAACACAATGCGTGAGCAAACTTACGCATTTTCTTAATAGCCACCTTCTGTCGCACTAAGATTGTAACGACCTCACGGATTTGTATGTTTTAAACTAAGAGGAAGTGCAAAATGGATGAAATTTGTCATCGGAAATTTTCACCACCGTAAAGATCGAGTTTTGTATACCACACAAAAGCTAAAGTTGTTGCTCTTTGTTGAGAACGTAAGTGAACATTAGAAAAAACTATCTTGTTCATGCATGGACAAGCTTTCACATGAAACCAAAAATTTGATAATTGAGGAAAGACGAGCATTGAACAATACACATTATGGGATTTATAAATAGAACAAAATCTAGGTTTTGAGGCACCTAAAATCAATTTCTTGAAGGAGATATTTGTCCTCACCCGAAGAGTTTGTTAGAGGATTTCGGATAAATCACTTACAAGATACTCTCTTTCTTGTATAAATCACTTACAAAGTCTTACAAATTTCTGCAATAACAATTATGAAAAGATGCTCTCACTTTCTCTCTCTTGAAACTACTTAGAAACAGAAACTAAGCAATTGAATTCATTAATCTATTGCAGAGATATTGTTTATATAGATATGATCTTTCACGATTAGAATGTCACCAAGAATAGACACCATTGGAAAGTTTTCAAGAATAGTCACCATTGGAAAGTGACAACACTTTAAATTTAAATAGATCTGATTTTCAAAAATCTATTAGTTAACTTACTGTTAAAATATTAACATTCATGAGTACTCATAAATTATGTGATTCGGTGTGTACAGGACCAAAATAAAAAAAATAAATAATCCACCATACAATTTTGATCACATGCCTTACATGTGTCATGTGACCACATGCAACTGCCAAGTGCACCTAAAAATCGCCACTAGCACTCTACAAACTATTGCCCACCCTGCGCACACGTGTCCGGCTTCGATTCCAGTGCTTCACATTGGAATCTTTGGACTTGGCCCACTCTTGCCTATTAACTAAATTCAAGTTTTGATCAAAAAAAAAACTAAATTCAAATCCCTTAAAAGTCCAATGCTTTATAAAGCCTTGAAAAGTTTCATAAAATTTCCAATTCATTTTAAACATAGGAAAGCTCACTTCTTCTTCTTAATATTACTGTGACGCCACACCCCCAACTTAAACTTTGTAAGTCCCTAGCAAACTAAATGTAAAAATTAGGCAAACAAAAATATAATTATTTTAATTCCGCTATTACGTTTAGCATATGTAATAAGCCTTTAAACTACTTGGTGATCCTTAGTAGACGAATTTTGTCTCATGAAGGTTTCCAATAAAGGTACCTACAAACTTCTTTTCCTCATATCCAACATTTGAAACATATGCCCGTATCTTAACTAGAACAAGGATGTCCAAAACAACTTGCTCTGAACACCCAACCTAATCACACATGAGTTTCATCATAGTTTTACATGCTATTCTGAAGTATACACCTGCACATTTCATTTCAACTCGTGTGTGTGTGAAATGCATATGCAATTTAAACATTTAGTCAACGAAAACCACATTTACATGGCTATCCAAATTCAGCTTTGATGCAAAAATCACCAAGAGTTTCTTTAAAAAATGAATAACTTTATGATTATCTTGACATGCTCTCCATATGTATATGTGAGATAGAATCTTATGCACAAATCGAAGTATAATCACATATAATCCAAAAATGAAGCACATGTCTACAAATGAAACAACCTTGACATAATCTAATGAAAGGAATGTTAGGGCAGTAGATAGCAAAATTAACTTTTATTTTTCTTTAAAAGTGTGTATTCCCCATGCTTTCTCCAGATCATTTAGAACTTCAAAGGTTATAATGAGGTCTTGGGTGATATTGAGGCAAATGAAACGAATGATAGAGGATAACAAAGAGAGTTGTTCCGGGTGAATGACTTTTTTTTTCAAAACGATTTTCCTTTTTATGGGATTTTCAGTCTAACACCATCACTTCACTCTTTATTTTTTTTTCTTTCTTTCCCTTAACATTTTCCTTTCTTCTTCACCCCTTTCTCTCTCTTTTTCTTGGATTTCTCATTCTTTTTCATTCAACATTTTTTAAATCCGCATCATTCATCCCTTTTGTTGGGTTTTCACATCACCATTTCTTCTCTTTCAAGTTCAATCATAGTTAGCTATCAGAACAACCAAGGTGTGATATGTTTTTATCATTTTGCAATGGCTTGATCATTTGTGTGGCATGGAAACGAATTTTCAACTAGGCTCAATCATGGCACTAGGGATAGAATTTCACAAGAAAAAGGCTAAGACTCAAAGTAAATCAAAGATGGCTTAAGATCATTTTCAAATAAGCTTGGGGGACCAATATACATTTCAGGACAAGTCAATCAACTACCCAAATTCACTATAACCAAAAGAAGTATAATGAGATTAATGAAAAAATTTGAAATTTGAAGAATTATTCCTTGAGTAAATGTAAGTTACCTCCAACAAGGATTGACACTAAAGCTCTCATGGGTACTTATTCATCTCCACTATTCATGTCAAGCTCTAAAATGTGAACTCAATCTGTAAATTGTCGAAATTACACATTTAAGGTGCACTTATGGGTGAGTTCAAAAGCAAACACATATGTGATACTATTAGCAATATGATAAACTTCTATGGTGTGCTCATGTGTTCAAAGCTCAAATTGAATATCAAGCAATTATAACTTGCATAACAATTAGGATAGACGAATATAGTTCAAATTAGATATTTTCAACAAAAAATGTCCATAGTTGTCAAAATTTTTACATGTCCAACTATTGTACAAAAAGTGATGGAACATGTAAATTGTGAACCTCACCCCCCCCCCACACTTGAACTATCCATTGTTTTCAAAGCACAAGGAATCATGCTATGAGAAACATAAAAGTAATATGGGAAATAAGATATCGCTTTTTTTTTTTCTTCTTCTTTTTTTCTTTTGGAATAAACATTAAAGGTAAAATGAAACACAAAAAACTTGTTTACACCCCCCCAACTTAGACTAGAACATGATACTAAATAAGATTTGTTACGATGATGTTGTAAATGAATTAAGTCCAAATTAGGGAGAGGTAAACAATTTTATGCTAAATCTACACTGCAACATCATGAAAATAAAAATATAACAATAAAATAAATATAACTACTATGTACAAGAAAAGAAAATAAAATAAAAAGGACTCATATTAATCTAGCTTCAATTCAGATATGAGCTTGTGCCCATTGATTTTTTGAATTTAATCTTTTTTTGGTGTATAAATGTCGTTCCTTACCAATCTATCCTATGATACAAAAGATAATCATTAAAAGTTCTCAACCAAGCAGAGGTGCACACAAGTTTATGCAATTCTAACAATGGAGTATACAATTTCTCTTTATAAATTTCTACACTTACCTCCATTTCAATGCCCTCCCCAAGTTGAAATTTGTGAACCTCAACACCACTCTTTGATGACAATGTGACCTTGGGCTTATTAGCCTCATGTGAGATAATAAACATCGTTAAAATTTTTACAATCAAGATTGATGGGAGATTCTACATCAATTTACATTCCACATAAATGATCGTCCTCAATACATTGACAATGCTCAAGATGTTCTTTACGCATTGTAATTATAGTATTAGTCAATGCAATAAGGTCATCTCAAATTTTTTAAAATTGTTGGACTACTTGGGCATTGACTTCCATTTGGTACAACATAAACTCCCAAAGAGTATTTTTCAATTCTTGTTCGGTTGAGTCCTCATATGTTGGATCGTGGCAAGATTCATTTGGTGGTGTGAGATCGGATGAAAAATTTTAAGGTTCGTTCTCCCAATCAAAACTCGGATAACTCGTTGGAACATAATGGTTAGGAAAAAATTCGGGGGCCAATATTGAAATTGATCATTCACATGCAAAGTCTTGAACCATATAATTTAATGGGAACTCAAGAGTGATGTGCTCATACTCATCACAAATCTCACACTCATTTTCAAAAATTGGTGCATTTAACACATTGTCATAAAAATTATGAAACATTGCATAAAACACAAACTACAACAACTATTTACAATCAAGATGACATACCTTGGCCCGTGATGAAAATCATAAAACTTACCTATGCCGTCCAAAATCACCTTCGAACTCGACGCTTAAACTTTCCCGACAACAATACCAAAAATGCTTGATCTTCGCATTCCCCCTAATCTCTGAACATCACCCGATCCAGTGTATATGGATTATATGAGTAGGTGAGTGTCACTCTCCCTCGGGTTTGATGCTAGAAATAGGGAAAACGTCTATGTGGATGAAAATGTGTGTGCATGTGCAAAAGTACTCTCCAAGCTATTGAGATTTAAACGAGCTTTAAACCCACAGACAAACACACACAATCGAAGAATAAACCAAGAACATAAAGTAAAGAGAAAATAAGAAAGAACAAGACACACAGATTTTACGTCGTTCGACTATTTGCCTGCATACACGAAGCTGCAGAGATTTCACTATTGAGAGGGAGAGTTACAAAGAGCGGCTACAATGCAATCACAAACCCTAATCACCAAAACAACGAGTTTTTATATGTCTTGTGTACCGGGCCACAAAGCAGGTCCAAAAAATTTTCCCATTAAAACCGTTAAACATTATTCCGGGTCGGGTCACCATTCGGATCAACACATAAAACTAGGCTCCACAAAAGCCCAACACATGCGTAGAGAGACTTTTGATTGTCGTGTTTTTCTTGGAATGGGTATTCCAAAGTCATTCCATCAGGGAAGGTTGGTCAAATTGTAGTGCAGACGATTTTGTGAAAAATAAAAAGTGTAAAATCTTGAGAGTTTGTGTTTTTGGTGAGTGAAGATTTTGATAGAAAATGTAATGAAAACAAGGTCGGCTAATCCGAAGAGGTCATTCCAAAGGGAATACTGATGAGCACATGATATTGCACATTTCATGGCCTCATTACATTCATTATAACTCAATTTTTTCATTTAATTACTTAGTGTTAGCCTATTTTATGAATAATGTTGAATTCTCGATGTTGCATGTTTTGATAGCTTAAATATAGGATTTTAGGACCTTGCAACTATGTTGGATGTGTGGTAATGGCATGGACACAATACATGAAGAATTGGAGGCTTAAAAGTGAAGAAATCAAAGAGGTATTGGTGTTTTGGAACAAAGGCAACTGCTGCCACATCATTGGGAAGCACTGCCTCGGTTGTCCTCTATTTTAACCATGATGTACTCAGAATCTGAAAAAGTTCAAAACATGAAACTTGTAGATCTGGATGTCTTCTGTATCGTGTCAAAATTTCAGCTCAATCCAACGGTTAGATCAAGAGTTATGCCATTTTCTACCGATGATGGTTTAGTGCAAAAACAGCTCCGGAGCACTGCTCCGGTACCCCTAAGCTACTGGAGTTCGAAGCTCCGGAGCACTGCTACGGAGAACTATACCGGTACCACGAACCTTCTGACCAAAAAATAGCCTGTAACTCAACTTTGAGGCTTGGAGGTCCCACCTACACTTCTCCTACTTGCCCCCCAACATTTCCTTACACATCTACATGCCTCCTACACTCAAGTGGAAGACTTTAAAGGCCAATGCATTAATGGAGGATGAGAGTGAAGTGGGCTGCACATGGGGTTGCAGGCTAGCTTGTCAAGAGCCATCACTCAGACTCTATGGATGGGAAGGCCTGCTCTTATACCTTGGGGGTCATCATGCACGAAAATGAATCATACACACTCCAATATATTCAGCATTTTTACACAAAAGAGAGGGTTGGCTACCTAAGCTTAGGAGTAGATATAGAGAGAGAGTTCCAAGGTTGAAGATGATAAATAGTAAATTTCGTTTTTGCATTTTCTTCTCCCATTTCACTTGCTATTGTTGTAGTAAGCTTTTATACTCTTGTAATCTTCATTTTATTACCTTAATGTCATTTACTTCAAGTCTATTTCAAGTTTAGTTATGTAACTTAGATTTCACCATTGTTGTCTTAAGTTTTTCTTCATTTCTAGCTTAAAATGGGTATTGAATATTTTTCTTCTTAGTCTAAGTTTTCTTGTTTTAGTTCAAGTTCCATGCTTCATTTCCTCATTATGTCCATTTAAATTATGAATGTCTTGCTTTTAATATGAGTAGTTAGTATTTAAGTTGGTTAATCCAAGGGAAGACCTCCTCTTGGGGATTCCATTTCAACTCTTCTTCATTTCTCCCTTTTGAGTCAAATGGTTCGGTTTGACAGGGTTGAGAATGGATGAGTTGGTGAGCCTTTGATATTCCGCAGGCCT
>CM042198.1:2045941-2083670 GCA_023539305.1 Ilex asprella
TTTAGGTCAAAACTCGTGTATCAAATCTTGGGGGCGATTGGGTTGGAATCAGATTCTGCTACAGTGGTTTCTTGGGTTTCTTCTCAGGGTATTGGATGTTGGGTTTATGCTTACCTGCTTGCTCAGATTCGGCTTCTGTGTGCTTCTCTCTCGGCTAGTGTCTGCCACGTCCTACATGAGGCGAATCAAGCGGCTGACTTCATGGTTCATTGGGCTTACTCTCCGCAACTCAATTAGAAATTTCCTGATTCGACCTCCCTTCCTTGGTTTATGCTTACTAGTAATGCAATGCATCCACAGTGACTCCCGGGGTGATCTCCATCACCTTCCCTCTCACACTGGTTTTCAAAAAAAATATATCCTCATCCACCACCCCTAGCTTTTGGTAGAAATGCCTACACTTGGGAAGCACAAACCCCCCACGGGCTCGAACCCAACATCGATGCCATGGCCCTCAATCAACCGCACCACTTCATTGTTTGGCCCGAGGGTGGGCTTATCTACATGCCTCTTGCACATCACATTTTTCTCCTTTTATGCTCTTCATGCAAGCATCACTTTTTGATTTTTTCATTGTTCCCCACCACTGAGTCCTCTAGTTTCTAGGTACTAGTACTTGGGCCCTCGAAACAGTGGTAATGGTACTTGTGAGCCTAAGTAGCGGTACTTGAGCCCACTATCTTTGTGGTACCTGTACTTCTGAGTCTAAGTAACAGTACCTGAGCTCTCTAGATTGTAGGTACTTGTGAGATATTGATACCTAAAGCCCAGATTTCCCCTAGCTCCCAAAAATCCAACTTTTCAGCCAATAATTCATTCAACACCCTTTCCATTCGTTCGCTTTATAAAAGAATAATGTCATATTACATGACTTAGTCAAAATACAAGTTTTGTATATGATTAATACAAGCCCAAACAAAATATACAAGAAATTACAACATGTATTCTAAGAGCCACAACCAGACTTTTTCTACAACACGGGCCCAACTGAGGGCCATCCGCTGAAGCTTGTCCCACACCTGCAATATGTCCTCATAAAGGGTGAGTCACGCTCAACAGGGTATCTCCTAAAGACGCTACTCCCGAATCCAGATGAATATGAAATGTCACATATAATTCATCATATAAAGCATCCATTTAAATACATACATGTCATTAATGAATGCTACTACCATATCATGAGATGAACTCATGCATGCAATGAAAACCCGACCCCTCCACCGGGTACCATGAATATTTTATGTCATGTGTATGCATCCGAGCATTTCAAGCCCCAGTCATTGATGTTAAACATCTGATGACCATTTTATAAAATCTTATGTCTTTCTTAGGGTGGGTATTTATGGACTTCCACAAACAAGTACCCAACCAACATGGCATATACAGACTTCCACCTATGGTTCCGTGTACACTGACATACTTCATGGACTCAATATCAATGGAACTCTACCTCTTGTAACATATATTCGCGTAGAAGAAGTCCTAAAGACCCCAAATCAAGATTCCAAAGCTCAATCCTAGAAATCTTGTCTTCTAGATTATGGTGAAACTCATGATCTTTGGTATGACTTTGTAGGTTCATCATGTAGAACACCTCTAATTCTTGGCCCGAAGTAATCCAATGATTGCATCTTTGCAGATCAAGGGAAGAAGGTGGAGAGAATTTGGTTTTCTCTTTTTTTTTTGTCTTTCTCTCTCTTTCTCTCTATAATTTTCAAAAGTGGGCGAAAGGAAATGGGGAGAAAATATGTTTTTCTTCCCTCTCTCTCTCCCTATCTCTAATTTTCAAAAATGGGCTGAAGACAATGGGGAGAAAGTAAGTTTTTTCTTCCATTTTTAAACTCCTCAAATACTTGGCCTACAACGCTCAACATGTTCCTCTTTTGATTGGTCCATTTTGATCCTGAATCAATTAAATATTGTCCCATGTTAAATTTACTAAATTTTTATTGTACTAACATTAGATTATTTCTGGGTTCCACGAATAAAATCTGATCGCATTTATTTTAGTCGTGCACCATCCGATCGCCATGTAAAATGAGAAAAATTCGAATGTCTCTGAGTAAAACGAAAATTAATTGGATAACTAGATTTTGCGAGACGAATCCAACGGGGAGGTTTGTTTTATCATCCGAGTTCTAGAAAATTTTGGCTTTATAACCCCATCATAATGACTAATTACCATTTTACCCTTTCTAATAAAAATTTAATTTTCCCTAGTTTTACATTATTCCCCTTTTAAAGGAATTTCGTCCCCAAAATTACACCCACGTGCACATGTGAATAAATGCCTATGAAACAAGCTATATAATACTCTATGACTACAAGAAATTTACCTCCATCCTAAAAAAGGAATGGGTAGGTAGCACAGATAGCATCCTCACAGTCCAGTGTCGCCTCCTCCATACCACGGTTCTGCCACAACCTCACCAGCCTCACAGTCTGGCCACACAAAACCTGTTATCGGCTATCATTGATACGCATCGGTCCCTCCTCTAAAGTCCTATTTGCATCCACAACAAGCTCACCCTAATCCACTACATGTGTAAGATCTAGAGTGTACTTCAAGAGCATGGAGACATATAAAATCACCTGAACCGCAGATAGATTTGGTGGTAATGCCAACTGGTAAGCAACTGTGTCAACCTTCTCGAGTACTTTGAAGGGCCTGATGTACTTTGACGACAACTTTTCCTGTTTTCCAAACCTGACCACTCCCCTTTTAGGCATAGCCTTTAAGACGACATGATCCCCTACCTCGAACTCTGGTCGTCTCTGTAGCTTGTTGGCATAGCTCTTTAGTCAGCTCTAAGCCATAAAAAGTCACTCTCTGAGATGTTTCTGATCAAGTCTGGACCTGCGCAAGGACCCTCTCCAACCTTCGTCTAATAGACCGGAGAATGGCACATCCTCCCATAAAGTACCTCATAGGGTATCATCTATATGCTCGCTAGGTAATTATTGATTTAGGCGAACTCAACTAAGGGTAAGTGCTCTTGCCAGCTACCCTTAAGATCAAGGATGCATGTCCTAAGAATGTCCTCTAAAATCTAGATGGTCCTTTTTGACTGACCGTCCGTTTGGGGATGAAAGGTCGTACTCATCATCAACTGTGTCCCCATAGTCCACTAGAAACTCTCCCAGAAATGGGACGTGAACTTGGAATCCTAATATGATACTATAGATGTGAGTATCCCGTGTAATCAGACTATCTCTTGTATATACACCCTATAGAATTCCTCTAATGTGAAGGTCATCCACATAGCCAATAAGTGTGCCGACTTTGTAAGTCGGTCCACGATCACCCACACCGCATCATGTCCACGCAAAGTCCGTGGTAAGTGGGTCTTAAAATCCACAGTGACGTGCTTCCATTTCCACTCAGCCACCTCCAAAGGCAGGAGTAACCCCGCTGGTCTCTAGTGCTCAACGTTGGCCAGTTGACACGTGAGACATCTATTAACAAAGTCTTCAACGTGTCTCTTTATCCCACTCTAGTAATACTAACGACAAAGATCATGATACATCTTCGTGCCACTAGGATGCACAACAAAACAAGAGTAATGAAACTCCTTGAGGATCTGCTATCTCAAATCCATTGACTGGGAACCGTGACCCTTTCCTTGTATCGAAGGCTACCATCTACGTGAATGGCCTAGCCTTCGTGACCCATACTCTATTGTACCCATTCCTTGATAGACAATATATTTATGTCCTACCCCTATGACTCGATCACTTTACTCGAGAAGGAAGGGGTAGCCACCTGACTTCCCAAAATTCCCTGAGCCTAATCCCTATAGTGTAGCCCAAACTGTCCCACAGTCTCCAGCATCTACCACTCCCTAGAAGCAATACTAGCCAAGACTCCCCCCAACTTCCAGCTAATTGCATCAACCACCAGATTTGCCTTACTAGAATGGTAATTCAAAGTTAAGTAATAATCTTTCAAGTACTCCATGCACCTGTGCTACCTCATGTTGAGGTCCCACTGTGTAAAGATGTACTTTAGATTCTTGTGGTCTAAAAACACCTCAAAGATAGTGGCGCCATGCCTTCAAAGAAAAGACAAAAGTCATCAACTCCATTTTGTTATAGGTAGTTATGCTTGTACCACCCTCCCGAACTACATCAGAACACATCCAAGTGGTTCCTTTGAGGCATCACAATAAACTGTGATCTTTACCCTTTCTCTAGCACTCTTAGGATAGGAGTTGAAGTAAAGCTCCTCTTTAACTCCTTAAATTCCCTCTCACAAGTGTCATCCCACTAGAATTTTAGCTTTTTCCTAGCTAACTTAGTCATAGGTGCAACTAGCCACGAGAAGTTCTCAATGAATCTCTGATAATATCTTGCTAATCTTAGTAAATTGTGTATCTCAAAGACTAACTTAGGCATATCCTAACTCATCACTACCTCAACCTTCTTTGGGTCCACTAACACACTTGAAACAAACACACGTGTTCCCACATATTTCACATCCGTCAGCCAAAATTCACACTTGTTAAACTTGATATATAATTAATGGTCTCTCAAGGTCTAAAGAACGATCCTAAAGCAACCCTCATGCTCCTCTTCCGAGTTAGAGTTGATCAGAATGTCATCAACAAAGACTACCATAAACTAATCTGAATAAGGTTAGAACACCCTGTGCATAAGATCCATGAATATCCCTAGGGCATTCGTCAACCTAAATGGCATAATTATAAATTCAAAAATGCCCGTACTGTGTCCTGAACGCCATCTTAGGGATATCGGCCTCCTTAATCCTCAACTGATGGTATCTTAAGAGCAGATCTATTTTTGGAGTAGACCCGTGCCCTTCTCAGTTGATCATAAAGGTCATTGATCCTCAACAGTGAGTACTTATTCTTAATAGTAACCTAATTCAATTATATGTAGTCGATAAATAGCCTCAGGTTCATGTCCTTCTTTTTGCCAAATAATACCCGAGTGCCTTAAGGTGAGGTACTCAGTCTAATAAAACCCTTGTCTAACAATTCTTGCAACTGGACCTTGAGTTTTTGCAACTCTGTAGGTGTCATCCTATGTGGTGTCATAGAAATAAGGGAAGCATCGAGTTGTAACTCAATGGCCAAGTCTAAATCGATGATGTAGAGGCAATCTCGATCACTTGCTTGGGAAAACATCTGCATACTTGCAAACTACCCGAGGTAGACCCAACTCTTGTCTTTCCTAGTCCTCAAGTGTAAGTCTTACATGGTAATCCATCAAATGTCTATGCCAACAAGATTCGTACACGACTTAGGGTAACGCATCGTATTTTTCTCCTTGAAATTTGAAGAAGACACCATCTAGTATATAATTAGCAACCATTTTTTGATCACAATCAATGACAACTTGGTGTGCCGCTAACTAATCCATCCCAAGGATGACATCAAACTTTGACATATCCATGATCCTAAGGTCAACATTGAGTTGAATCCCCCAGATCTCTAAGTCACATCCTCGACATATCTTATCAATGAAAACCCTAGCTCCTTGGGGGAGAATTACATGCAATGGCTATTCTAAGGTCTCAACCTCTAAACCCAAATCTCTCACACATGAGGCAGAAATGAAAAAGTGATATGCACTCGAATCAAATAACACCATTGCACACAAGCGAGAAAGTAAGAATGTACCCTGAATCATTGAATGGTCCGATGGCTTAAGCTATGGTGTGATAGCAAAGACTCGCCCCTAGGTCCCTAAAGTCCATACATGTAAGTGTGATGTCCCAAAATTTAGGGGACCTTTCTTAGCTTGTTGATCACTAATCAATGCGCCTGATACCACATCGTTACACTTCATTCACCAGGGTCATAACCAAACAACACCCGTGCAATGTCTCCTTTGTATTGAAACACTACCCAACATTTCACCTAATCAAATATTAGCCATACAAACATTCCAACGTCCAAACCCCATGGTTTGGAATTAGTAATATCTATTTACCTCATCCATAGAGGGTCATTCAAAGGTGAATACCCTTTAGTGTAACATTTTAAAATTTCAAGTCTTTAGAAGAGGTACCTGTACCTAGGCCATCTATTTGTCAGGTACCAGTACCAATGTACACTAGTACTAGTACCTGAGCCCACTATTTGACAAGTACCAGTACATATGTGTCTTGGTACCAGTACCTAAGTCAACTATCTATTAAGGTACCGGTACTTGATGCGTAGGTACTAGTACTTGAGCTCATTGGAATCCAAGCAGTGGTGCCTATAGGTTTAGGTACCAGTACCTGGGTTATCTGACAGCTTGGTGCTAATACTTAAGTAATGGTACGTTAGCCTATATTTCTCCCAAATGTTTTCCATTTTCAACTCTTAGCAATCCAAACCCATTCCATGTTCGTTAAAACTTTTACAACTTTCATTTACTTCAAAATATTATCCAAAAACATATATCACGTGTCCCTTTTTTTATAAAAATTTACAAGTACAAAAAAATTACATAATTGATTAGAAGAATGCAATTTAGGAGCCACATTCTAGCTCCATCAATCAACACGAACCCAAGTGAGGGCAGCCCATCGAGACTTGTCCAATACCTAAAATTTGTCCCCATAAAAGGGTGAGCCACGTTCAATTGGGTATCTGCTAAGGAGGCTACTCCCCAAGCCAGATGCATATGAAATATTCACATGCAATTCATCAATCAATCATCCTTTCAAGAATATACAATTCATAAATGAATACTACCATGTAGTTCATCAATCAATCACCCACTCAATAAAATGCATCCAGGCATTCCAAAACCCCACCATTGATGTTACACATGGAATGGCCACTTTATAAAATCTTGTGTCTTTTTGAGTGGGTAATTTATGGACATCAAGCTAAGGGTCTACTAGCCCACACAACATTTGAGGACATCGCACCCCAGACACTGAGTACAACTGCACACTTTTTTGGAATTTTATCGTAGGGCAAATGAGTTAACCAAGTAACTAGTTCTTGCACTCAAGGGAGAATCTAACCCTTCTTGTTACACCTGACACACGTTTTCAATGCAACCCATGTGACTCAGTTGGATCTAGATCCAACTTTCTTGAGCCCACGTCTCAACCCACTAAGGATGATGTTTGATCAAAAACATGCACACACCCACACTCATGTCAAATGCCCATGAATGTGATGCTACTATGCTTATGTAACTGTAATGTACAATTGTAATTTTCATATGATATTCATAATATCATGAGCATATTATAAACATATCTAATGTCTGCCAACATTTCTCAATTATCAATTATATCCTAAAGCATATAATCACAATCCTCCACACCACCAAGCATGTTATAGCACATTCTATACACATAACACACTAAATGAACCATAGGTATTTTATCGAACACCTACAAGGCACATAGATTATGTAAATGCATAACATGCCCCTAACAACACATTTATCATGAAATTCACAACCAAGCAATTTCATTAATACCCAATAGTGCAAGATTTGCATTAATCACATTCTTTATTCCCATTTCCATTCTCTAACACCCTAGGCATGTGTTATACATGAAATTTCATCTCTAAAACCCTACCCATTTCATATTTCAACCCTAGGTTATAAATAAACCAAATTAGGAAAGGAACCCTACAACTTGAAGTGTAAATAAGAGTAAAAAAATCTCCAAAAGCTCCAAATCAAGCTTCAAAGTTTTTATCCTAAAAATTCCATCTTTAAGATTATGGTGAAAATCGCAATCTCTGGTACGTAAATGTAGCTCTCGTTACATAGAACAACTTTTGTTCTTGGCCCGAAGAGACCCGACATTTTGATTGTCGTAGATCAGAGGTCGAAGTGAAGGAGAACCCTTGATTTTCTCTCACTTCTTTCTCTCTCCCCTTTTCCAGGAATTCTAGGTGTAATGTAGGGGAGAAAATCTTATTTTCTCCCTTATTTATATCCCTTAATACTTGGCTTTCATTAAACCACACGTCCCCTCTTTTCAGATTCAATTCCATCCTGAATCAATTAAAACTCATCCCGTTTCAAATTTAGTATAATTTTATTGGACTAATTTTAAATTACATCCCAAGTTTCGTGAAAAAAATCTAATTGCATTTATTTTAGTCGCGCGACTCCCAATCGCATTGTAAAATGCAAAAAAAAATTATTGTCTCAGAATTCAACGAAAATTGACCAAGTAACTAGATTTCACGAGATATATTCAACGGTGAGGTCCATTTCGTCGTCCGAGTTCTAGAAAAATTTAGATTTTTAACACGCACCGTAATGGCTAATTATTGTTTTGCCATTTTTTATAAAATTTTAAATTCTCTAGGTTTTACAGTAAGCCCTGTCCTCGGCCTTGGCCCAAAATCTGGCCCATCTGGTCTGATTGTAGAGTTCCTACACAAGAAGTAGTAAGGGCTTACGCAGCGTCTTGGAACTGAAACTGACTTTCCTGACCTATAGTGGGATAGGGAGGAATGAAAAAGTACGTGGATGCTTCACCGATGACTAGAATTGAGGTGTCCCTTCACTCTAGGATCCCTGCCTCTGAGGGCAATCCCATTTCAAGTGGTTCGGCTGGTGAAATAGGTAGCAACTATTTTGGCTAGTCTAATAGGTGGCCCTGAAATTTCTCCCACCTTGGTAGGAGTAACTTTGGCCTTGGCTTTGATAGTCTCGGCCTTACCCTTGCAATCTCTATGGGATAGATATCCTCGATTTCTTTCTCAAATTAGTGGAAGAGGATTGACCCCCTTTCTTCCTGTCCTATGCACCTGCCTCCCAAATGCCTTTAACATTGTTTACCTCTCCCTCATTAGCCATTGCTTTCTCGACCATCGAGTCTAAGTCTTGTAGGCGTTGGCCCATAATCTTTCCTCGGATGGACAATTTCAAGCCTTCCTCAAACCTCCTCACTTTGGTCAAGTTAGTGGCCTCAAAATCATAGGCAAAACTGTCAAGCTCGGTGAACATAGCCACATATTCCATCACATCATAGTTCCTGTATTTAGGTCCAAGAATTCCTAGACTTTCACTTGCCGAATAGCTGACAGGAAATACTTCCCAATGAAGAACTCATGACACTCTTCCGAGGTTATTGCCTCAATGTTCTTTGATGACTAGGCCCAATTCCACTATAGATGGGCCTCTTGTTCAAGTTGGAATATAGCTAGTCTTATATTAGTGCTGTCGTATGTGATCTCTATAGCCTCTTAGGTCTTGTCAACTTGTTGGAACCAATGGTTGACCACTATCATAGATGCCCCTCTCATAAAAGTTGATGGCTTATATGCCTTTAACTTTTGTAGATTGTTTGATGCTCCTTGACCTATGTTGGTGCTGGTTTGTATAAAGGTAACATTCATTGTGCCCATATTCTCCATGAAGATTTGTTGATCAAAAGTCGATGGTTGGTTGTTTTGTCCATCCCCTCGACCGTTACAATGTCCTCTTCCTCTATTTGTCATCTGCACGCACGTAAGATAGCAATAGACCACTAACTTAATATCCCAAAGTTAGTTATCAAAGTTACAAAGTTGTAAATTTAACTTCCTCTCATCTCACTGGTAGGAGGCATTACACCCACAAGTAGACACCCAAACCATAAACTTTCTCATTTCCATACAAATTGAATCATGCATATAATCATATATCACACAACATATAGAATTTAATACACATAACATGCAATGAATAATGAATGCAATGGCTTAACCCAATCTACCTTTAAGTTCAAGGTAATTGGGAACCTAGACTCTGATACCAAGTTGTGACGCTCCAAAATCTGGGGGTCCTGTCTCTCCTTGTTGATCACCCATCAACTTGTGGAAATACTTATGAGTTCCGTATAACCCAATACAATGTACTTACACTACATTCACTGGGATCTTAACCAAAATAGAATTTAGGCGGATTCTCCTTTGTATGGGAGCTCTACCCAATACGTAACTTGAGCATACAATAATCAAAAAATCGTTCCAAGGTCCACATCTCAAAGTATAGGCTTAATATTTGTCCATTTACATCATCTAAAGAGGAGGGATCAAGAAGTGAAGGCTCAACCATTTACATTTAAAATTTCAATTTTTGGGAAGAGGTACCGATACCTCAGGTATGTGGTACCGGTACTTGAGCCCTCTGGTATCCAAGTACCAGTACCTAGGCCCTTGACATAGTGGTATTGATACTTATGACCCTAAGTACAGGTACCTAAGCCCACTATATTTGGGGTACCGATACCTAAGTTCTCTAGATGTCAGGTACTTGTGATGTACCGATACCTAGAGCCCAAATTTCACCCAAACTTTCAAAAATCCAACTTTTCACCCAATAACTCATTCAACGCCCTTTTCATTCATTCGTTTTACAAAATAATAATGTCTGGTTACATGTCTTAGGCAAAATATTAGTTTTTTACATGCGTAATACAATGCCAAAATAAAATATACATGAAATTACAACATGCAATGCAAAACCCGGGAAAAATTGATTTTTTTTCAAAAAAAGGGCAGAATGATCATTTTGTCACTATAATGTGGAATTAAAATACGTATTCTCTAGAGCTTGTATGCCACAACGGACTTCACCGTTGGATTCGTATTGCAAATTCTAGTCATCGAGACGAATTTTGTCAAATGTTGAGATAGTCAAATTTTTGCACGTCATTCAAGGTGACTAGGTGGCGATTTACCTCACAAAGGTCCCACAAATAAATTTTATTAAATTTCTTTACAATTGGATAAAATTTCAAATAAAAATTTATTGGAACTTAAACTGAAATAAAATAAATTATTTTGGGGCAAAAACGGACTCGGATAAGTGGGGGACACGTGACACAACTTAGGCAAAGTCTTTAAAATTATAAATAGGGGCTAAATATCTGAAAAATTAGATATTCTTACCCCATTTCATCTAGCCTCACGTGTGGGAGAGAAAGAGGAAGAAAAGAGAGAAAACAAGAACTCTTTCGCCGATTCTCAGAATTCTGTCGGTCGAAATCTGTCGAAGCCAGAGTTAAAGTTCATCTCCTCGACGAGGGCTAATTAACCGTAATTAGTGTGAAAATTCGAATGATTAAGTAATCAATTTTGTAAGATAAAATATTATGAATTATATTTTGGGTGTGAATTAAAGTTTTTAATATTTTATGTTTGAAGTTATAGGGTCAAATGCAGAAATATCAGAGAATACAGGACTATTTTGCCAAGCTTGAAACTAAGAAGGACTAAAGTGCGACAAGGAAACTTGGACCAATGAGAACATGGCACATGGACCAATAAGAACATGATACATGGACCAATGAGAAGAAAACACTTGGCACACTCAGAGTAAGCCAAATGGACCAATCAGAGCAAGACATTTGAACCAATCAGAAAACGACACCTGGCGGATCGAGGAGGCGACACCTTGACCTTCCTAAAGGCTCCATAAACCTTGCCAAAGGTCCCTAGACCTTCTTAAATGCCCCTTAGCCGTTCACCTCCTCCCCCCTCTATAAATAGGGGCTGTTTACTCATTTCTTCAATTCATTTTCCAACAATTCTAACATCCACCATACCTTGTCTCCATTCTCTATATACACCACCCCAAGCTTTCCTACCTTCTCTCCACACCAACATATACTTTCCAAAGACCAGCCCTTACTCTCCAAAACCAGCTAGCCACACAAGAGTAAAGAGAGAAAAGAAAAGAAAGAAAGAGAGAAAAGAGAAGGAAATAGCCGATGGGTGTGATACCTTTTCTGTATTCCTACTTTTCTGTTGTAATCTTTCTATTCGGATAGTTGAACTACTGCCACTTTTGTGTCTTGAATGATAATAAAGGTGGTTATTTTTCAATTGTTCCTTGTGAAAGAAGTTACCATTTAATTTCAGTTGTAATAATGGCAACCACCCGCACTCCGTGCTTGTCTATAGCAATGGAGCGTGAGTAGTCGTTTATATCCTCCAGTGCGAGGGAAACATATGTATATCATTGGTTTAATTATGGAATTTTTTATGTTTTATTTATATGTTTATTATATATATAAGACATGCCAACTAGAATAACCTCGGCGTTCCTACCGGTATGGCCAGTCCTCCACCGAAATGCTGAGGAAGTTCCACTGACGCATGATATTACTATATATAATAATATTGCCAGTCGAATAACTCCGGTGATCCTATCGGTATGGCTAGTCCTCCACCAGAACGCTGATGAAGTTTTACTGGTAAATATATATATTACCACCAATGTAGCCTAAGAAGCAGTTGTGTTATATATTACCACCAGTGTAGCTTAAGAAGCAGCTGTGTTATGGTTTATTATATACATATTTGCAATCATGAGATCAAGTGAATAAATCAAGTATTCCTCATGAATTGGCTCTGCCTTCTGGTTTGCTTTAGTTAATCAATTGACGTGGATATAACCAGCTAACCTAAGAAGTTGTTGTGTTATGATTTACTACCCGCAGTTAGCCTAAGAAACGACTGTGCTATGGTTTATATACATCAGACCTACCGGTTAACTTTCCAGTAAAATAGAAGTTAATTGTTGTAAGGTAGCAATTCCAATATTTAACCATTAAAAAGCATATGAGACCCTTAAACTGAAGGGTATCTTTTATATTATTGTCAGTTCCTTTATCATCTCCGCACTTTATTATTTATGCACTTTAGTTTATTGTCATCGCCTTTCTTTTATTTAAATAAAAAAGTTATCAATCTAAGCTCACATCACAAGCTATCAAAACATCACACTACTTCAAACAACAACTTTACATTTTTTATTTTTATTTATTTATTTTTTTACAATCTAAATTACAAACACCTCTTCGTGGGATCGATACTTGGACTTAAAACCGAGAAAACTACAATTTGACCACTTATACTTGGGTGTATAATATAATATAATTCAGACACACTAAAAAGTGTGAATCAAGGGCTACATAGCCATACCAAGAACGAAGAATTTCACCGAAGATCCAAAGAAAAAAATTTGAAAAATTCAGAGCTTTGAGCTTGTTTGGTGTTATAGAAGTTTTCTACCCTTCTATTGAGGTAGGGTTTTGCCTACTTGGGTTTTATTCCTAACCTTTGATGTTTATTGTAAAGGGTTTAATATTAAATGAGGAAATTTGGTATTGAAATGTCTAAAACCAATTCTTGCTTGAATTTGGTACATGGAAGTTACTTGTGTTCATTCTTATAACTTGGTGAAATTTGAGGCATGCTATGTGTTTCATAAATTGTGCTTTGAAGGTGTTTCATTAAATGTCTTGAATAATTAAATGTTGTTATTTTGATGTAATTGAAATAATATGTTTGAGTTTGTTGAAATATGTGGACATTTGCTTATTTGATATTTTGAGTACAATGATGATTTATGGAAGTTATATACATATGATATAAATTTCCATTGAATATGTTGATATGTGGTATAATTTGTACATATGACATTCATTACATGTGGGACATGACATTAACATGCAATGGTTCATTACATTGAATTTGCACGGAGACATCGCATCATGAGGGTGTATGTGCATGGTTGTCATCATCACCTTACTTGGTGGATGACAAGTAGACTCGAAAGATGTGGATTGAAGATTCCATTGAGTCGCATAGTTGCATGAAAGAAAATTGGGTTGGGGTAGCAAGAAGAGGCTAGAAGATCTCTCGGGTGAGAGACCCGTTGATGGGATACGTACTTTGTTGGTATAAGAGCCCATAAAGTGTGTCGGTGTACGCGAAACTGCTGGTGGAAGTCCATTAATTCCGTGTTGATTGGGTTCCGTTGGTGTAAGTCCATAAACATCCATAACAAGAAAGACACTAGATTGTAAATGTCGTTTGATGTGTAACATGGAGGACATAATCTTACACGTTGGCGTTGTATTTGTTGAGGAGCCGGAAAGGGCTCGGATTGAGTGCATGAGTGAGTCTCATCTCTTTGGAGGCATGTCATTGTAAATTTCTTCACTGAGTTGCCTACATTTGATTAGAATTGTTGTGATAATTGTTGTTGTATGTTAACACTGCATCTGCATTTGGAGGGGGAGTAGCATCTGTAGAAAATATTTTACTGAGCATGGCTCAACCAATACGGGAACACATTTCAGGTGCGGTTTACACACTGGTGGAAGGATCTCATTCGGGCCATCAAGGGTGAAGAAAAGCTTAAATGCGGTTTGAATTCAAGTTTTTGTAAAATCCTTGTTAAAACTTTTTTTTGGCTTATAAAATTGTGCAAAAAATTGTAATAGAACTTGTGGCAACTATTTTTTATGTATAAATGTATGTTGGAAAATTTTGGTTTGGTTTTGAAAAAGATTGGCATGTGTTTGAAATAAAAAATGGTTGAAAAAGGCAAAAAGGACAAAAAGGAAGGAGATTTTAGACACTGTCTAGTATGTGAGCCATAACTTTTAATTCTGCAATCCATTGGATCTGAAATTATTACTTTAGATAGTAGATATGTAGGACTACAAAAGTGTATCTCACGAAAATTTTCCAAATCGACCTCTAAATTGGTTTAAACCTCATTGGAAGTTCTAGCAGAAACTTGAATGACGTTCGAATGTGATTGACGTTCGAACGACAGTGAGTCCCAGTATTTGGTGTTTTTAGAACTCTGATGGAAAAGCAAAAGTTCTGGGTGGAAGTGACGTTCGAAGTCATAGTAACGTTCGAACGTAACTAGTGAAGTTCTAACGCGAAATAACGTTCGAACGTGAGTCTGAAATTATGAATATAAATTGCTATTCTTTCGAGCTTGGGTTTCTTTGGTTCAAAGGACACATATAAAATCAAATGAGATATATTGGAATATATTGGACCCTAGTTGATTAAATGATAACCTGTACACGGGTCACACGTGTGGGTTATAATCCTGACTTAAGGGATGCTATTGACGTGATATCAGGTGGTGCGACACTCACGGGTATTTCTGCGGGTTGACGGGTGGTCATTGGTTGATAAAGGACCCTCGAATTTTAGGGCATGACAGCTTGATGTCAGAGCATATGAATACGAATTACCTAGGGCTTGATGGGCATGGGTCTAGACCATTGCATTCATTGAGCATTTCATGTTATGTACTTTACTTGCTATATGTCATGTGCTACATGTTATGTGAATTATAAGCGTAGAGCTAAGTATATGAAAAGAGAAACACTAAGGTTAGAAAACATAACCTTGGGTTCGGAAAAGGATGAACGGGATGGTTCAGGGTGAGAATGTCTACTAGTAGGTGGCATACGCATTACTAGAGAGACAATGAGAAAAATTTTCAAAGTTTAAACTTGATCCCCATCTTGGATATAATGTGAGGCTCTATTATTATCTTACTTGTATATAGATGGCAAATAGAGGAAGGAGACGCCGATGCGGTGGGTTAAATAATCACCACCGGCAAATAGAGGCTATTGGTACTGTGACTGCTACCATTGCACTGGCGAGTGTTGCGACTGCCACCATTGTACAGGCTCGTATAATTGTTAGCCAAGGAGGGCCAAGTAACCTCCAGAGGTTCAAGGCACACCATCCTCTAACCTTCATAGAAGGAGGGGATCCGATGGTTGCTGATCATTGGTTTTGACAAGTCGGCAAGATCTAAGAGGCTATGGAGATCACCTCCGATGCCACTAAGATAAAGCTAGCTGCATTCCAGCTAGAGGGAGAATCCCAAGTGTGGTGGGATTGGGTTAAAGCCTCAAGAGACTTGGAGGCAACGACATGGGAAGAGTTTCGTGAGCTCTTCATCGGCAAATACTTCCCGGCATCTGCCTGACATACAAAAGCTTGAGAGCTCCTAGGCCTAAAACAAGGGACGATGATAGTGCTAAAAAAATGTGGCTAAGTTCACTGAATTAGCCCGTTTTGTCGATAAGTATGTGGTCAGAAACATGGCCAAAGTGAGAAAGTTTGAGGATGGCCTAAAATTGTCTATCTTTGGTATAATTATAGGTCTTCTCCTGCAAGACTTGGACTTGATGGTCGAGACTGCTATGGCTATTGAGAGAGAGGTGGATGACGCACGGAACATCTGGGAGGCATGTGTTAAAGATAAGAAGAAGGAGAGCTAACCTTTTTCTTCTGGCTCGGCGATAAAACAAATGACTTTAACTCCACAGGACCGCAGCTATCAAGGCCAAGGCCAGGGTCAATCCTCCCATGGCGGGAGAAATCAAAGGCCTTCCTACCCGACAGGCCAAATGACTTGTTTTCATTGCCACCAATTAGGGCATATGAAGTGGGATTGTCCTCAGCGGTAGGGATCTCAGAGCTATGGAGCATCCTAGTCCCAGTCTTCGGTGAGGCATACACAGACGCACTTTGTTCCTCCCTACCCCACCATGGGCCATGGAAGCGAATACCATTCTTAGGGCGCTGCACAAGACCCTACCACTTTCCGAGCAGGGACTCCGCAATCAGGTCAGATGAGCCAGAGCATGGGTAGAGGTCGAGGACAAGGATCCCAAGCCTAGACTTTAGGGACCCAAGGGCGTGTTTACACCATCACACCTCAGACTGAGCTAGTGGATCAGTTGGTTATTCAGGGTACATTTTTACTCTCTCGTTTATGGGAAAGAGTATTATTTGACTCTGGTGCATCTCATTCTTTTATTGTTACATCATATGTGAGTGATTTGGGCTTAGAGGTTGAAACCTTAGAAGAGCCACTGCATGTGATTTCTCCCCTAGGAACTAGGGTGAGGGTTGATTAGATATATCAAGGTTGTGAGTTAGAGATCTCAGAGATTCTACTCATCGTGGAACTTTGGGTCATAGACATGTCGGAGTTTGAGGTCATCCTTGGGATGGACTAGTTGATGGCACATCGTATTTTTATTGATTATGTTAGTAAGAGAGTCATTGCCTATACGCCGGATGGTGTTTGTTTCAAGTTTCGGGGGAAAAGCGTAGTGCTTTATCCCAAACTGTGTATGACTCTTGATGGCACGGATAGTTGATGGGTTGTCTAGCAAGCGTTACCTTGGAGGACGAGGCAAGACAGGAGTTAGGTCTACCTCGGGTGGTTCGTGAATATGAGGACGTTTTTCGGGATGTACTACAGGGATTGCCTCCACATAGGGATGTAGATTTTATCATTGAGTTACACCCCCGTACATCGCCTATTCCTGTGATTCCACATAGAATGACACTAGCTAAGTTGCAAGAACTCAAGGTCCAATTACAGGAATTGTTGGATAGGGCTTTATTAGACTGAGCGTTTCACCTTGGGGCACTTCGTTGTTGTTTGCCAAGAGGAAGGACAAGAACCTTCGTCTGTGTATAGATTATCGATAGTTGAATAGGGTTACTATCAAGAATAGGTACCCTTTGTCGTGGATTGACGATTTGTTTGATCAGCTGAGAGGAGCGCGGGTCTACTCCAAGATAGATCTACGCACCGGTTACCGTCAGTTGAAGGTTAGGGAGGCGGATATCCCTAAGACAGCAATTAGGACGCGATATGGACATTTTGAGTTCATAGTGATGCCATCCAGATTGACGAATGCCTCAACGATATTCATGAATCTTATGCATCGGGTGTTCCAACCCTACTCAGATCAGTTTGTCGTAGTCTTTGTTAATGACATTTTTGGTCTACTCCAAGTATGAGGAGGAGCATGAGGGTCACTTGAGGGTTGTTCTTTAGACCTTGAGAGACCATTAGTTGTACGTCAAGTTCAGCAAGTGTGAATTTTGGCTAACTAAGGTGAAATTCTTGGGCATGTGGTGTCGGCTTTGGGTGTATCCATGGACCTAGATACGGTTAAGGCAGTTATGAGTTGGGAGAGACCGAAGTCAGTTTTTGAGATACACAACTTCTTGGGGTTGGCAGGGTATTATAGAAGGTACATTGAAGATTTCTCCCGATTAGCTACACCTATGATGAGGTTGAACTGAAAAGAGGTCAAGTTTGAGTGGAATGACTCATGTGAGAAAGCATTCCAGGAGTTAAAAAAGTGGCTTACTTCAGCTTTTATTCTGATAGTTCCAGAGAGGGGACAGAGGTACATAGTATATTGTGATGCCTCTAAGGATGGACTTGAATGTGTCTTGATGCAATCCAGGAGGGTAGTGGCTTATGGTTTTAGGCAGTTAAAGAACCACGAGCACAATTATCCTACACAGCGGGACCTCAACATGAGGAAACGCAAGTGAATGAAATATCTGGAGGACTATGACTTCACTTTGTATTACCATCATGGTAAGGCAAATATGGTGGCTGACGCACTCAGCCGGAAGTTACTGGGAGTCTTGGCTAGTGTGGCTTTCCGAGAGTGGCAGATGCTTAAGACTATGTGAGGTCGGGTACAAGTGATGAGGGCTAGACCATTCATGTGAATGGTAGTCTTCGGTATAAGGGAAGGATTGTGGTTTCCCAGTCTGTAGAGTTAAGAGAGGAGATTCTTAGAGAGTTCCATTACTCCCGTTTTCCTGTGCACCTAGGTGACACGAAGATGTACCATGATCTTAATCGCCAGTATTATTAGAGCGGAATGAAGAGACAAGTTGGTGACTTTGTTAGTTGATGTCTCACGTGTCAGCAAGTGAAGGCTAAACATCAGAGGCCGGTAGGGTTGCTCCAGCCATTGGAGGTAGAAGAGTGGAAGTGGATGCATATCACGATGGATTTTGTGACCCACTTGCAATGGACATCTCGGGGACTTGACATAGTGTGGTTGATAGTGGACCGACATACTAAGTCAGCACACTTTTTGGCGGTGCGGAAGACCTTCACACAAGAGGAATTCTGCAGATTACATATACATGAGATTTTCTTATTCTATTTGGTGCCCGTATTTATAGTATCGAATCGGGATCCCATGTTTAGGACTCATTTTTGGGAGAGTTTCCAGATGGTCGTGTGACACAATTGATGATGAACACTGCCTATGGCACCCCTAAAACCGGGGGTCCTTTTAAAACCGTTGACCAACCGTCAACCCACAGAAATACCTGTGAATGGCGCACAATCCGACATCACGCTAATAGTAACCCTTTTACTGGAATTATAACTCACACGTGCCACCCGTGATTCTTTTAATCATTTAATTCAACCGAGGTCTTATTTGCCTCAAGATACCTCATTTAACGTCCTTTTATATCATTTGAACTAAAAGAATCGAAGTCCAATGTATGACAAGATATTTTCAAAATTTCAGATTTTTGGAACATCTTTCGAAAACCTTCCGAAAGGTTCTGCCTACTGGAAAAGTTCTTCCGGAAGGTTTTACCTTCTGAAAAATATTTATATTAATCTTCAAGATCTTCCAGAAGGTTTTGAACAACCTTCTGGAAGGTTTTGCCTGCTGGAAAAGTTCTTGCGGAAGGTATTCATTAACCTTCTGAAAGGTTCTACCTTCTGGATATAAATTTACATTAACCTTTTGGAAGGTTTTGCCTGTGTTTTCACAAATCTTTCCTTATTCATTTACAATCCATTCCAATCAATTCCACAACCAACCAAAACATTTTATTAAGGTTTTTCCACCAAAAATAGGATCCATACTAGTTCCATTACATATAATTCCATATATATACACATCAAAATAGAATTTTAACAAAAACTTTACACAATGAACTATAAAAGCCACAAGTCGGCTTTCCTTCATCCTTGAGGCTCGAAATGGGTACCGTCCATTGGTGAAAACCCCACAGCTAAAATTTTTTCCCACGAAGGGTGAGCCACGCTCAATAGGTTATTTCCTAAAGAGGCTACTCCCCAACCTAAGTGCATATGAAATGTGCATATGCAACAATTAACGAGCAATAATCATCCAAAGCAGGAATGTGCAATTCAAGATTTGAATTTCACCATGACATGCTATGAAATAAGATGAGACTCAACCATGCCCTTAAACCCAAGCACTCACCGACTCCCACCACACAATGTATGTCAATGTATGATAAATCCGTCATTGATGTTGTACATTGTATGACAATTTTATAACAAAACTCATGTGTCTTTACTGGGCAGCAGACTTTTGGTGTCGCACCGTCGGCTCCGCACACTGATACACTTTTTTGGACTTGCACCAATGGAAGTGTATAAACCAGTGGCTGGGTCTTACACCCGAGGGAAAGTCTATCCCTGCTTGCTATACTCGACACAAGTTTTTTTGTCTTTTTTTTTAATGCAACTGTGCGACTCGGTTGAACCTTGGTTCAACGATACTGAGCCCACTCATCATCCACCAAGTATGGTGTTTGATTTAACCATGCCTACACCACCCACACTCATGCCCAAATGCCTATGAATGTGATGTTCCCGTGTAAATGCAATGTAATGTCTAACGGAAATATTATCACCATGTTCAATATGTAATGAAAGTCATATGAACAAACTCGTCATAAATCAACATCCATGGTAATTTATAACAAAAGCATATAAATACCATAATTGATCTCAATGTCAATTTCTTTTGACAACATGTATATTTTAAAATTCCATTCAACCCAATTTCCAAGCATATTATCACATAATCATGCAATTAACAAGCTAAACTCATCAAGGTATATGGTAAACACACAACATGCCCACAATCAACATGTTTCTTCCAAGAATTTCTATTTCTACATTTCTGAAGAAACCACTATCAAGCAATTTCTATATATCAAAATTAACATAGAAATTATTCTGCCCAATTCTAAAACCCATTTCACCAAATCAACACAATGGGCAAGTGATACATATCTCTATCAACCAACCCATACCATATAAATCTCCTAGGTTGGAAATAAGCTTAAATAGGAGGGAACCCTACCTCTTGTAGCGTAAAATCACGTTGGGAAGCTCCAAGAACCCGAAACGAGCTTGAATCTCCTCTTCCCAAAAATCCTGGCCCTGGGATCTCGTCCAAAACCGACCTCCTTGGTATGGTTTGGTAGCCAACGTCGAGGAGAACAACTTTCCTTCTTGGCCCGAGCGGATTCGACTGCTAGAATCCCGTAGGTCTTAGAGAGAAGTTGGAGAAATTCTCTCTTTTCTCTCTCTTCTCTCTCCCTCTTTCTATCGGCTGGAATTTGCTGAAAACAAGTGGGAAAAATTAGATTTTTCCCCTATTTATATTTTTTTGAATACTTGGCCCACAATAGGTCACACGTCTCTTTTAATTCCTGGTTCATTTTCATCTTGAAACAATTAAATTTTGCTCCGGTTCAAATTTAAACTTTTTTTAATTTGTCTTGACTTCATTTATTTTTAAAAACTTATAATTTTCCAAAAAAAATCGTATTTGGGATTCCCGGGGTCCGAACACCTCGTAAAACGCAAAAAACTGACTATCTCAAAATTCGATGAAATTTGACATGGTAACTAGATTCTGCGAGTACTTTTCATCCCTTGACAGACAGTCAGTTGGAGAGGACTATCCAGACTTTAGAGGACATGCTATGAGCATGCGTCCGTGATCTCAAGAGTAGTGGGGAAGAGCACCTACCCTTTGTGGAGTTCGCCTACAACAAAAGTTATCAGACGAGCATATATATGGCACCCTATAAGGCGCTATATGGGAGGCCTTGCCATTCTCTGGTTTATTTGATGAAGGTAGGAGAAAGACCCTCTACGGGTCTGAATTTGGTTAAGGACACCTCGGAGAAGGTAGACTTGATACGAAAGCTTCTTCTCGCGGCTCAGAGCCGGCAGAAAAGCTTCGCCAACAGACGATGACGACATCTAGAGTTTGAGGTGGGAGATCATGTCTTCTTGAAGGTGATGTCTAAGAGAGAAGTGGTCAGGTGCAGCAAGCGGGAAAAGTTGTCGCCGAGGTATATCAGGCCCTTTGAGGTACTCGAGAGGGTAGGTATAGTTGCTTATCGATTGGATTTACCACCAAATCTGTTGGGTGTTCATGGGGTATTCTATATCTGAATGTTCCGAAAATACACCCCAGATCCGACTCATGTGGTGGATGGGGGCCAGCTTGTTGTTGATGCGGATGGGACCTTCGAGGAGGGACCAGTACGTATCATGTACAACTGGGATCAGGTTTTACGAGGCAGGAATGAGAGGCTAGTGAAGGTGTTATGGCAACCTCGAGGAGTGGAGGAGGCAACATGGGAGCGTGAAGACGCTATACATGCCTATTATCTCTATCAACACACAACATGCCACAATCCACAGTTTTCTACCAAGAATTTCCATTTCTACATTTCTCAAGAAACCACTATCAAGCAATTTCTATATATCAAAATCAAGATAGAAATTATTCTACCCAATTGCAAAACCCATTTCACCAAATCAACACAATGGGTAAGTGATACATATCTCTATCAACCAACCCATTTCATATAAACCTCCTAGGTTGAAAATAAGCTTCAATAGGAGGGAACCCTACCTCTTGTAGCATAAAATTACGTTGGGAAGCTCCAAGAACCCGAAACGAGCTTGAATCTCCTCTTCCCAAAAATCCCGGCCCTAGGATCTCGCCCAAAATCGACCTCCTTGGTATGGTTTTGTAGCCCACATCGAGAATAACTTTCCTTCTTGGCCCGAGCGGATTCGACTGCTAGAATCTTGTAGGTCTTAGAGAGAAGGTGGAGAAATTCTCTCTTTTCCCTCTCTTCTCTCTCCCTCTTTCTATCGGCTGGAATTTGCTGAAAAAAAGTGGGGAAAATTAGATTTTTTCCCTATTTATATTTTTTTGAATACTTGGCCCACAATTGGCCACACGCCTCCTTTAATTTTGAGTCCGTTTTTATCCCGAAACGATTAAATTTCGCTCCAGTTCAAGTTCAAAATATGTTTAATTTGTCTTGACTTTATTTATTTTCAAAAACTCATAATTTTTCAAAAAAAATAGTATTTGGGCCTCCCGAGTTCCAAACTCCTCGTAAAATATGAAAAAAATCGACTATCTCGGAATTCGATGAAATTTGACGTGGTAACTTGATTTCGCGAGACGAATCCAACGGTGAGGTATGTTTTGGTATTCGAGCTCTAGAAAATTTTTAGTTTACAACCCGAACCATGGTGATAATTTATCATTTTGCCCTTTATTCATAAAAGTTCAAATTTGCTCTGATTTTTACATTCTTCCCCCTTAAAAGAATTTCGTCCCCGAAATTCATACACACTTGCACACTTAACCACATGCACATGCAATAAGTAATCTTCTACCTAAAATTGTAGACATGTACCTCCATCCTCGAATAAGAACGGATAACTGGCACGAATGGTGTCCTTATGCTCCCATGTCGCCTCCTCCATTCCCCGGTGCTGCCACAGCACCTTCACTAGCCTCACAGTTTTGTCTCGCAAAACTTGCTCCCGGCTATCCATGATATGCACTAGTCCCTCCTCGAAGGTCTCATCCACATCAACCATTAATTCACCCCAATCCATCACATGTGTCGGATCTGTAGTATACTTTCAGAGCATAGAGACATGGAATATTGTGTGAACACCCGATAAATTTGGCGGTAATGCCAACCTATAAGCTACTGTACCCACCCTCTCGAGTATCTCAAATGGCCCGATGAACCTCGGTGACAGCTTTCCTTGCTTGCCGAATCTGGCCACTCCCCTCTCAGGCGTCGCCTTTAAGAAGACGTGATCCCCTACCTCAAAATTCAAGGGTCGTCGTCGTCTGTCGGCATAGCTCTTCTACCAGCTTTGAGCCGTGAGAAGACGCTTTCCGTATCAAACTCACCTTCTCCGAGGTGTCTCTAATCAAGTCAGGACCCATAGAGGGTCTCTCTCCTACCTCCGTCCAACAAACCAAAGAACGGCAAGACCTCCCTTACAGTGCCTCATAGGGTGTCATTTGTATGTTTGCCTAGTAACTATTATTATAGGTGAACTCCACTAAGGGTAAATGCTCTTCCCAGCTACCTTTAATGTCTAGGACGCATGCTCGCAGCATGTCCTCTAAAATCAGGATGGTCCTCTCTGGCTGACCGTCCGTCTGGGGATGAAAGGATGTACTCATCATCAGTTGTATTCGCATGACTCGTTGGAAACTCTCCCAAAAATGAGCCGTAAATCTGGGATCCCAATCCGATACTATAGCTATGGGAACCCCATGCAACCGGACAATCTCCTGAATATATAACTTGCAGAACTCCTCTAGCCTGAAGGTCATCCGCACTACCAACTTGGTAAGCCGGTCCACTATCACCCATACCGCATCATGTTCTCACAATGTCTGTGGCAAGTGAGTCATAAAATCCATCGTGACATGTTCCCACTTCCACTTAGCTACCTCCAATGGCTAGAGTAACCCTGCTACTCTTTGGTGTTCAGCCTTCACTTGCTGATACGTGAGGTATCAGCTAACAAAATCTCTGACATCTTTCTTCATCCCGCTCCAATAATGCTGGCAACTAAGATCATTGTACATATTCGTGTCACTTGGATACACAGCAAAACGAGAACAATGAAACTCCCTGAGGATCTCCTCTCTCAGATCCGTATACTGGGGAACCACAACTCTTTCCCTAAATCGAAGGCTACTATTTGTGTGAATGGCACAACCTTCGTCTCCTATACCCAACCGTACTCGGTCCCTAATGGACAATACTTGTGTGTCTTGCCCCTGAGACTCAATCACTCTGCTCAGTAAGGAAGATGTAGCCACCAAACTCCTTTAAGTGCCCTGAGCCTGACCTACATAGTGTAGCCCAGATTGTCCCACTGTCTCGAGCATCTACCACTCCCAAGAAGCTACACTAACTAAGACTCTCCGTGACTTTCGACTGAGTGCGTCAGCCACCACATTTGCCTTACAAGGATGGTAATGCAAAGTGAAGTTACAGTCCTTCAGAAGCTCCATCCACCCGCGTTATCTCATGTTGAGGTCCCGCTGTGTAAAGATATATTTCAGACTCTTGTGGTCTAAAAACACCTCGCACTGCTCACCGTATAGATAGTGGCGCCAAGCCTTCTTGGCAAAGAAAATGGCTGCCAACTCCTTGTTGTGTGTGGGATAATTCTGCTAGTGGTTCTTTAACTGTCGGGAACCGTAAGCCACCACCCTCTCGGACTGCATCAAAGCACAACCGAGTCCGTCCTTGGAGGCATCACAGTACACTGTATACATCTGTCCCCTCTTCGGAACTATCAAGATAGGAGTCGAAGTAAGCCTCCTCTTCAACTCCAGGAATGCTTCCTCACATGAATCATTCCACTCAAACTTGACCTCCTTCCGGGTCAATCTCGTCATAGGGGTAGCTAGTCAGGAGAAGTCCTCGATGAATCTCTGGTATTACCCTGCCAATCCCAAGAAATTATGTATCTCGAAGACTGACTTTGGCCTATCCCAACTCATAATTGCCTCAACCTTCTCCGAGTCGACAGATACACCTGAAGCTGACACCATGTGTTCCAAAAATTTTACCTCCGTGAGCCAAAATTCACACTTGCTGAACTTGGCGTACAATTGCTGATCCCTCAAGATCTGAAGAACAATCCTCAAGTGACCTTCATGCTCCTCCTCGGTCATTGAGTAGACTAGGATGTCGTCAATGAACACCATGAAAAATTGATCTAAATAGGGTTGGAACACCCTATGCATGAGATCCATGAATGCCGGCATCACGGTGAACGCAAAATGCCCATTTCATGTTCTGAACGCCATTTTAGGGATATCTGCTTCACTAATTCTCAATTGATGGTAGCCCATTCAGAGATCTATCTTGGAGTAGACTCTCGCTCCCCTCAGCTAATCAAACAAATCATCGATCCTTAACAAAGGGTACCTATTCTTGATAGTGACCCGGTTTAACTGCAGGTAGTTTAGACACAGTCGTAGTGTCTTATCTTTCTTCTTGGCAAACAATACTAAGCTTCCCAAGGCAAAGTGCTCGGTCCGATAAAACCCATGTCTAACAATTATTGCAATTGGACCTTGAGTTCTTGCAGCTCAGCAGGCGCCATCCTATGTGGGGTCATAGAAATGGGCGAAGTGCCAGGATGCAACTCAATGCCAAAATCCACATCCCTATGGGGAGGTAATCTCGGTAGCTCGTCTCGAAACACATCCTCATATTCACGGATAACTTGAGGTAGGCCTAACTCTTGTCTCACCTCATCCCCCAGAGTAAGGCTCGCAAGCCAACCCATCAACTGCCCATGCCATCGAGAGTTATACACGACTTGGGGCAAATCGTCATGCTTTTCCCTTGAAACTTGAAACAAACACCTTCAAGCGTACAAACAGTGACTATCTTCCAGTCACAATCAATGACGACCCGAAGTGTCACCAACCAATCCATCCCAAGGATGACATCGAACTTCGACATGTCCGTAACCCTAAGGTCCATGGTGAGTAGGACCCCTAAGATCTCTAACTCACACCCCTAGCATATCTAATCAACACACACCTAAGATCCTGGGGGCGAATTTACATATAACGGATCCTCCAAGATATCAACCTTTAAGTCCAAATCTCTAACACATGGTGCAAAAATGAATGAATGTGATGCACCAGAGTCAAATAATACCCTAGCCCATAAGAAAGAGAGTAGAAATGTACCCTGGATGACTGACTAATCCACTGGCTCAGTCTGAGGTGTGATTGCGCAGACACACCCCTCGGTCCCCGATGGCCCGGCCTGCATGCCTTGCCCTCGGCCTCGACCCATGCCCTAGCCCATCAGGCTTGACTGCGGAGTCCCCGCTCGAAAAGTGGGAAGGGCCAGTGTAGTGCCCTAGAAATGGTGCTGACTTTCCTGTCCTGTGAAGAGGTAGGGAGAAACGTAGTGTGTTTGTGGTCGTCCCACTGATGATTGGGACTGAGAAGTCCCATAACTTTGGGATCCTTGCCTCTGAGGACAATCCCTCTTCATGAGTCCTGGTTGATGGCAATAGTAACATGCCCGTGAGCTTGCCTGACTGGAAGGGCTGAAGTGTCCCCCACTCTGAGAGGATTGACATTGGCCTTGGCCTTGGCCTTGGTTGCTGCGGCCCTGTGCTTGATGTCCCTGTGGGATAGAAGTCCTCTACCTCTTTCTCGAACTAGAAGAAGACGATTCACCCTCCTTCTTCTTATCCTTGGCACCCGCCTCCCAGATGCTTCATGCATCTTCAACTTTTCTCTCAAAGGATATGGCTGTCTCAACCATTGTCTCCATGTCTTGTAAGCGGAGGCCCACAATCTTTTTCCAGATAGATAACTTTAGACCATCCTCAAATTTTCTTACTTTGGCCATGTCCGTGGCCACGTAATCATCGGCAAAACAGGCTAGCTCTGTGAACTTGGCCACGTATTCCATCATTGTCATGGCACCTTGCTTCAATTCTAAGAATTCCCGGGCCTTCACATATCGAACGGTCGCTAGGAAGTACTTGCAAATGAAGAGTTCCCAAAATTCTCCCCATGTCATGGCCTCGATGTTCTTTGAGTCAGCTATCCAATCCCACCATATTTGGGCTTCTCTTTCTAGCTGAAATGTGGCTAGTATAATCTTAGAGGTGTCTAAGGTGATCTCCATAGCCCTTAAGATCTTATTTACTTGTCAGAACCAATGGTCGGCCACCATTGGATCCGCCCTTCCCTTAAAAACTGGAGGCTTGTGTGCCTTGAAGTGTTGGAGGTTACTCGTGCCTCCGTGATTTGCATTGGCGCTAGTCTGTGCAACGGTAGTTGCCATCATGCCCATAGTTTCGTTAAATGCTTGTTGGTCAAAGGCCGGTGGTGGTTGATTATTGTTCCTCCCACCGCCTCGGCGTCCCTTTCCTCTACTTGTCGTCTACATAAGTCAGATAGCAAACGAGCCTCACATTGCATCCCAAGATGAGGATCAACATTTTAAATTTTGAGAATTTTCTCATTGTCCCACTAGTAGACATTTACACCCTGAACTATCTCGTTCATCAATTTTTTCTAACATAAGGTTTTGTTTTCTAAACCTAGTGTTCATCTTTTCATATACACAACACCATGCACATAACTCACATAACACATGCCACATAATCATGTAGCAAGTAAAGCACATATCATGAAATGCACCTGAAATGCAATGGTCTAAACCCAAGGCCCATCAAGCCCTAGAAAATTCGTATACCTATGCTCTGATACCAAGTTGTGACACCCCTAAAACTGGGGGTCCTTTTAAACTGTTGGCCTGCCGTCAACCTGCGAAAATATCCGTGAATGTCACACAATCAGACCTCACGCTAATAGTAATTCTTTTACTAGAATTATAACTCACACGTGCTACCCGTGATTCCTTTAATCATTTAATTCAACCGAGGTCCTATGTTGCTCAAGATACCTCATTTAATGTCCTTTTATATCAGTTGAACTAAAAGAATCGAAGTCCAATGTATGACAAAACAATTCCAAAATTTCAGATTTTTGGAACATCTTCCGAAAGGTTTTGGTCGACCTTCCGGAAGGTTCTGCCTAATGGAAAAGTTCTTACGGAAGGTTTTACCTTTTGGAAAATATTTATATTAACCTTCAAGATCTTCCGGAAGGTTTTGATTGACCTTCCGGAAGGTTTTGCCTACTAGAAAAGTTCTTGCAGGAGGTTCTACCTTCTAGACAGAAATTTATATTAACCTTCCAGAAGGTTTTGCTTGTGTTTTCACAATCCTTCCTTATTTATTTCCCATCAATTCCACAACCAACCAAAACATGTTTATTATGGTTTTTCCACCTGAAACATGATCCATACTAGTTCCATTACATATAATTCCATATATTTACACATCAAAATAGAGTTTTAACAAAAATTTTACACAATGAACTATAAAAGCCACAAGTCAGCTTTCCTTCATCCTTGAGGCTCGAAATGGGTATCGTCCATTGGTGTAAACCCCGCACCTGAAATATTTTCCCACAAAGGATGAGCCATGCTCAAAAGATTATTTCCTAAAGAGGCTACTCCCCAACCTAAGTGCAGATGAAATGTGCACATGCAACATTTAACGAGCAATAATCATCCAAAGCAAGAATATGCAATTCAAGATTTGAATTTCACCATGGCATGCTATGAAATTAGATGAGACTCAACCGTGCCCTTAAACCCGAGCCCTCACCGACTCCCACCACACAATGTATGTCAATGTATGATAAATCCATCACTGATGTTGTACATCGTATGATAATTTTATAACAAAACTCATGTGTCTTTACTAGGTAGCGGACTTTTGGTGTCACACCGCCGGCTCTGCACACCGATACACTTTTTTGGACTTGCACCGATAAAAGTGTATAAACAAGTGGTCGGGTCTTGCACTTGAGGGAGAGTCTATCCCTACTTTCTATACTCGACACAAGTTTTTTTTTCTTTTTTTTTCATGCAACTGTGCGACTGAGCCCACTCATCATACACCAAGTATGGTGTTTGATTTAACCATGCCTACACCACCCACATTCATGCCCAAATGCCCATGAATGCGATAATGTCTAACTGAAATATTATCAACATGTTCAATATGTAATGAAAGTCATGTGAACAAACTCATCATAAATCCACATCCATGGTAATTTATATCAAAAGCATATAAATACCATAATTGATCTCAATATCAATTTCTCTTGACAACATGTATTTATTAACATTCCATTCAACCCAATTTCCAAGCATATTATCACATAATCATGCAATTAACATGCTAAACTCATCAAGGCATGTGGTAAACACACAACATGCCCACAATCAACATTTTTCTACCAAGAATTTTCATTTCTACATTTGTCAAGAAACCACTATCAAGGAATTTCTATATATCAAAATCAAGATAGAAATTATTCTGCACAATTCTAAAACCCATTTCACCAAATCAACACAATGGGCAAGTGATACATATCTCTATCAACCAACCCATTCCATATAAATCTCCTAGGTTGGAAATTAGCTTAAATAGGAGGGAACCCTACCTCTTGTAGCGTAAAATCACGATGGGAAGCTCCAAGAACCCGAAACAAGCTTGAATCTCCTCTTCCCAAAAATTCTGTCCCTGGGATCTCGCCCAAAACCGACCTCCTTGGTATGGTTTGGTAGCCGACGTCGAGGAGAACAACTTTCCTTCTTGGCCCGAGCGGATTCGATCGCTAGAATCCCGTAGGTGTTAGAGAGAAGGTGGAGAAATTCTCTATTTTCCTTCTCTTCTCTCTCCCATTTTCTATCGGCTGAGATTTGCTGAAAACAAGTGGGAAAAATCAGTTTTTTTCCCTATTTATATTTTCTTGAATACTTGGCCCACAATTGGCCACATGTTTTAATTCTGAGTCCATTTTCATCCTGAAACGATTAAATTTTACTCCGGTTCAAGTTCAAACTATTTTTAATTTGTCTTGACTTCATTTATTTCAAAAACTTATAATTTTCCAAAAAAAAATCATACTTGGGTTTCCCGGGGACCGAACACCTCGTAAAATGCGAGAAATCGACTATCTCAAAATTTGATAAAATCTGACATGGTAACTAGATTCTGTGACACGAATCCAACGGTGAGGTCCGTTTTGTCATCTTAGCTCTAGAAAATTTCAGGTTTCCTACCCAAACTATGGTGATATTTTACCGTTTTGCCCTTTATTCATAAAAGTTTAATTTTTCTCAGGTTTTTATACTACTTTTCATCCCTAGACGGACGGTCAGTCAGAGAGGACTATCCAGACTTTAGAGGACATGCTACAAGCATGCGTCTGTGATCTCAAAAGTAGTTGGGAAGAGCACCTACCCTTAGTGGAGTTCCCCTATAACAACAGTTATCGGAAGAGCATTTAGATGGCACCCTATAAGCCGCTATATGAGAGGCCTTACCATTCTTTGGTTTGTCGGATGAAGGTAGGAGAGAGACCCTCTACGGGTCTGGATTAGGTTAAGGACACCTCGGAGAAGGTGGACCTGATACGAAAGCTTTTTCTCACGGCTCAGAGCCGGCAGAAAAGCTTCGCTAACAAACGATGACGACCTATAGAGTTTGAGGTGGGAGATCATGTCTTCTTGAAGGTGATGCCTAAGAGAGGAGTGGTCAAGTTCAGCAAGCGGAAAAAGTTATCGTCGTGGTATATCGGGCCCTTTGAGGTACTCGAGAGGGTAGGTATACTTGCTTATCGTTTGGCGTTACCACCAAATCTATTGGGTGTTCACGAGGTATTCTATATCTCAATGCTCCGAAAATACACCCCAGATCCAACTCATGTGGTGGATTAGGACGAGCATGTTGTTAATGCGGATGGGACCTTCGAGGAGAAACTGGCACGTATGATGTACAACTGGGATAAGGTTTATGAGGCAAGACAGAGAGGCTAGTAAAGGTGTTATGGCAGTACCGAAGAGTGGAGGAGGCAACATGGGAGCATGAAGACACTATACGTGCCTATTATCCTTTCTTATTTGAGGATAGAGGTACATTCTTGTTGTCCTTGTGTATAATATGACTATTGCATATGCATGTGTTTGCTTGTATAAGTGTATGTGAATTTCGGAGAGGAAATTCTTTTAAGGGGAGAAAAATGAAAAACTCGAGTAAATTTTGAATTTTTTCTAAAAAAGGGCAGAATTGTCATTTTTTCACTACAATGTGGAATTAAAATGTGTACTCACTAGAGCTCGTATGACACAACGAACTTCGCTGTTTGATTTGGTTCGCGAATTTTAGTCACCCAGACGAATTTTGTCGAATTCCGAGATAGTCAATTTTTTGCAGGTCGTTCTAGGTGACTGAGTGGCGATTGACCTCACAAAAGTCCCCACAAATAATATTTATAAAATTTTCTTAAAATTGGATAAAAGTTCAAATAAAATTAATTTGAACTTAAACCAGGATGAAATAAATGGTTTCGGGGCGAAAACAGACTCGGATAAGTGGGGGACACGTGGCATGACTTGGACCAAGTCTTTAAAATTATAAATAGGGGCTAATATCTATAAAATCGAATATTCTTACCCAATTTCAGCTGGCCTCAATGTGTGGGAGAGAAAGAGGAAGAAAAGAGAGAAAACAAGAACTCTTTCGTCGATTCTCGGAGTATCGTCGGTCAAAATCTGTCGAACCAAGAGTTAAAGTTCATCTCCTGGATGAGGGCTACTCAGCTGCTTGGTCAAAAACCTTGTTGTTTCCTAACCTCTACAAACCATCCCTTTGAAAGGGTAGTGCATGGATGAAGGGGAGTGTCACTCTCCCTTGGGATAGTGTCAAAAGAAAGGGCAAGAAAATGGGGGAAATGTAATGCGAGAATGCACAAAAATGCTTTCCAAGCGCAAGGAGACTTTTGTGAGTTGTGTTTTACTTAGTGGTATTTCAAGGTCATTATGCAGCACACCTCTTTTTATTTTTCCATAACTTTATATATATATATATATATATATATATTAAATACGTTTGTCATGGGTTTTTCTTTTCTTTGAACAACCAATACCCTTTTATTTTCCATCTTCCTTTGTTTTTCAGTTTCCTGTTGATATAAAAGAGGGTGCAAGAAAATTATGTAGCAAAAGTATGTTTGATATATTTTTATATAACTCGGGTATTTGTTAGGTTTCATGAAAAGAATATGTATTCTTTTTAGGCTCAAACATGGCTAGCTAAGGATAATTTTGTAAAAGAAATGGTCAAGGCTCAAGATTAATATAACATGGCCTAAGATTATTTTCCAGAAATCATATATCCGTATAATTCCTTTAAAAGAATTTCAAGGATAATGTTAATAATATAATCTAACAAGCATTAATCAAAACAAACTTAAAGAGATTATTCAATGAAAATTTACTGTAGAAGTGAAGTTGTTTGTTTGAGTAGATCTAGATTACCTCTCCAAGAAAGATTGGCTCAAATTCTTCAATTGGTTATACATCTCCACTACACATGTAAAGAATGTAATATTTTACAGGGGTTTGCATAATAAAGATATCTATTTGCGCTTCTTAATTTAGTTTAAATCAAAATAATATACAACTAAAGTGTGAAATCTCAGTGATCAGGTTAAGACTTTTCTAGCAATGTACCTAAAATATTAATTTAATTTTTCTATGAATCATATGAAGTAAGTTTTCTAATTTTAACAATATAGGCTCTAATTTTAACAAAAACAACTTTAAACATACCTAAGTTCAAAACTTAACGAGTTTACACATAGGTTTAAAACAAGCAAATAAATAAACAAGTGCAAAAGTATTTTAAAGTCTAACTGCATAAAGGAAAGTGCATAATTTAATGAGCTGGGTGAAAGATAGTAAAGTTCTTATGTAGAATTTCCAGATTTCATGAAGTGGATGGTCCTCCTCCAAAGTGTTGTCTCAGTAGCCTCACCATTTCTGCTTGGTTGTTTTCATAGTCCTTCATTTGTTGGTTCATTTGATTAATGCTGGTACCCAGTTGGGTGAAAATATTTTCCATACCAAGCAGAATTTGTCTGTGTAACACCCCACATTTTTATTTTATATATGCATATAAATATATTGTAAATGAGTGTGGTAAAGAGGGAGATATGTGTAGTGATGTGTCTTTAAATCTTGGTAGATTTGAAAAGTAGAGATTTAAAAGGTTAGTGGAAATAATAGTTGAATTTTTGTTTTAATAGGTGAAAACATGAAACTTAAGGTCCTAGAACTTGTACTAAATAGGTTTTGTGTAAAAATAGGTGTTGGAGATGCATGGGATGACTTTAGAAGGGTTTAAGATGGATTGGGAATGAAAACTAGATGAAATAGAAAAAACTGGACAAAAACCGTATCAGTACTGAACCGTACTGGTACTGTGTACCAGTACTAAATGGTCCAGAGAGTTCGACGTACCGGTACTGCGTACTGGTACGACCGAAAGATTTCTGAAACTTAAATGTCGCGATCTTGGTCCTATTTTCACCCTATTAATACATTATTTCGCCTCTTTTGGCTCCATTTCCGCCCTTCCAACCTTAGAAACCCTAAGAGAGAAAGAAAGGAAGAGAAGAGAGGAAGAAGGGAAGAGAAAAACAAGAGTTTAAAGGAGTTATTCAAGATCAAAACCTAGCTTTCAAGAACACAAGGTAGAGGTTTTCTCTCATTCACTTGCATTGAGGCTAGGGTTTACTTATATGTACTTTTTCCACTCTAAATCTTATATGTATGATGTAGATCATTGATTCTTGATATCCTTATGAATATTACCATGCTTGAAACAATATTAATGGTGGGGTAACCATTAAATCCTTATTCTTGGCTAAAAAACCCTAGATTTCAAGATAGATGAACTTGTCTCTAAATTTTGCTTTATTCTTGATTTCAAAACCTTAGTGTTTCATATTGAACCATAAAATGATGCTATTGTGATCTCAAGTACTTTACTTAGTTGGTTGTGAAATAGTTGTATGATATATTTTGGGAATTTTGGATAGATGCTTGTGAATTGAGATAAATGTGAAAATTGTATACTAGGTTGGGTTGTTTGTGATGCACATGAGTGAGAGGTTCCTTGTAAGGATGCTCACCCATTCTCAAGAGGTTCCTTATAAGGATGCTTGAGAAACCAAGTCTTGAGAGTGAGAGGTTCCTTGTAAGGATGCTCCTGCCAAAGGAGGACAGTATGTAATTTTCTCAAGAGGTTCCTTGTAAGGATGCTTGAGAAACCAAGACTTGAGGGTGAGAAGTTCCTTGTAAGGATGCTCATGGCAAAAGAGGACAGTAGGTGATTTTCTCAAGAGGTTCCTTGTAAGGATGCTTGAGAAACCAAACTTTGAGGGTGAGAGGTTCCTTGTAAGGATGCTCACCCATTCTCAAGAAGTTCCCGGTATGGATGCTTGAAAATCAAAGTGACCTAAAAAGGGGGTGGAGGTTACCCTAAGGTATGCCACCTACCAAAAGAAGTGTTGGGAATTTTTTATGACCATTAATAGCTATTATTTGTATGTGGTGCTCGTTTATTCATTTAAGTAATGTTTTTACATAAACTTGAGATCCTTTTTCAATGTCATTGCTTTATTTCAAATTATGTATCTATGGTATGTTAAAAATGAGACCAACCATTTTAAATGCTTTTATAAACCTTGTATGGGTTTGGGAGAATTTTTCTACCGAGCTTCGTGCTCACCCCCTACCGCTAACATTTTTCAGATTACCCGTTAGAGGAGGACGTAAGGGTCGAGGAGCCCGTTACTTGGGAGACTCCACTTGACGGGAGTGTGGATCCCGAGGTAGATGCATAGAGCGACCTCCTTTCCTTTTGTACTAGACTAGGACATTTTTTCGGAACATTGTGTAGTCTAGCTTCTTTTGGGTATTCCATTGCATTTCTTTAATTAATTTTTGCGATGTAATAGCCATAACTTGGGCTTATTCTTTTGGATAAGGTTGTAATTATTTTTGGATGACAAATGAAGTCTTGTTTCTTAAGGAATTTTATTAGTGCTCTCATGATATGAATGGTTTTAGAATGTAATACTGTCTAGGGTGTATTTTGGAGTGTTACAGTTTGTCTGTCCTGTCATCCACTTGAATGTATGGTTGATCTTCTGGTAGCTGTTGTTCTGGTGGAATGAATGCTTCAGGAGGTTGGAATGATTTTTCTTGAGGTTTTTTTGCTGCTTCTTGTTGGGCTGCTGGTTGAGCTCCATGACTTTTCTTCAATGATATTATTTCTATTGGTCCATACTGATCTACTGTCTTCCATATGAGATCGATGATCACTCCGTTTTTCTTGCATAGTTGTGAGACTAGCATAGCATAGGGAAGTGAGGGTTTTTTATTTCTATAGTCATTATCATTTTGTCCATAATCAGATTGGGTAGGTCGATAGTATGCCCCATCCCGAATGCATATAAAAAGTAGGCTTGCCCAGTTTAGATTTGATTTTTCTGGGCTCGAGGTTGCAAGCTATTTGCCGTTATTAAATTCAGGATGTGATATGTATCAGTCAAGTCTCCCTGTTTTATATATTTATTTGGTCTTCCCCAACCAAATTCTAGATTCCCGGTTACCTCTTATCCTATGACATTTAGGTCAAGCAATGGATGCTCAGTATACGGGTATTACGAGTTTTCTTCTCTCAGCATGGGTTGAAAAAATTCGGCTATAGTTGCCGGTGTAACATGAAAAACTTGCCTCCGTACGAATGCACGCAAATTTATTTCTTTAATTATCTGAGCATTGCTATAAAATTCACGGACCAGGCAGCCATATGCAGGAACAATTAATTTAACATACTCTAGCCAGCCTCTTACAGCAAGAATTTCTCTAATTCTTATATTTTCAAAATCTTCAAACACAACTGGTCTTTCAACTATAATAGTTTTCATCAAGAATTTATCATCATACCAGTTTTCTTGATCAATGTTTTCAAACATCACCTGGTTGAAGACATTTCCCGGTCTTGGTGACTATGGAGGTGCTAGAGGTTGCTCAGGTTGATCTCTTTGTGCTCGTCTTGAAGATCTCCTTGCCCTTTGTCTTAAATCCATGATTCTCTTGTTTTTTCTTTGGATTCTTCATTTTAAGTGATTTCAATCAGTCAATATGTTCAAAATGTGATGGGTAAGTGGATAATCAGAACAAATTTGATTGAAATTGATTGAGTATAGGAGATTTGGAGGTTTGGGTTTGAGATTTTCGGCTATGGTCGAAAGTTTCTGGGCGCAAGGCGATGAAGAACTGAACAGGTTGCATGGGGAGGAGTTTTTATAATAGGGGGCACCGTCCAGACGGTGGGACTGTCGTCCGAACGGTCCAAACTTACTGATTTTTGGTTTTTTGTTGTACTACTGATTGTTAATTGTTTTCTTCCTTGTTGCTTCAAATTCATGCAATATACAAAATTAGATACATTTTACATATTCTACAGAACTTTTTACTAACCACTCTTTTTTTCTTATCAAAAGAATTGGTGGGTTTTCATTTTTTATGTGTTATTGATATTTATTGATTTTTTAATTATCCTATATTTATTTATTTAATTATCCTATATTTATTTATTTAATAGTGTGTATAGTTTATGTACAAGTATTTACAATTCTTCTAAAATTTATGCATTATTTTAATCATATTGTCTCGACATCAGAACTATCTGATTCGGGTATATTGGTGCGATGGTTAATTTCATTCCTCACGAATCTAGTTAACATTGGGCCGAAATATGATAGCATCTTAGGGTACTCCTTACTTTGCCCATCCCTAATCCAACGTTAACGATCTAACGAGCGTCCTGAAATTGGCTCCGCACACTTAGTATACCTTCTCATATGCTCTATTCGACCACATTTCACACAAGCACATAGACAATTCCTTCGTCGATGTTTTGAATATGTACTTTTTCCGCATAGGGGTGGTGGTTGATTTTCAAAAATTTTTAAATTTCTCACTCTTCTAGCTTTTTTCATGATTATTGCATGTATGGCTTTTGGAAGATGACGCAATAGAATGAGACTTAACTAGAATAGGTTCACGTCCATGATAAGATATTATTATTTTTATTTATTTATATATATATATTTAATACTTTGTTCTTTATTATTATTATTATTTATTATTTATTTTTATTTATTTATTTATTTTAAGACTCACTATTCGGTTCTTTAACGTCAGCCAGTCACAAAGACGAACCAAATTTTTAAATTACTATTACTATTTTTAATACGCAAAGAAAATTTATGTGCCAATCTCCCCAACTTAGATTAACTGTTATTTGTAACGTAAGAATGGTAATATTCAACATTGATAATGGAGATCAGGAATTTTTTGTTGTTTCACCACTTGGGATATCTGTCAAAATAAATTACAAGTAATCAGTAATAATACTTGTAATGAAATTACAAGATATGTTTATTACATATAAACTGGATCTAACAGGTGTACTATAACGCCCCCACCCACCACGTGTCAACATATTGTCCGCTTTGGGC
>CM042198.1:2088670-2111722 GCA_023539305.1 Ilex asprella
TACTTGAATTATTCAATAGATTATCTATGATATATATAATTACTAGCAAAACTCCCTCAGCATTACGGTGGAGGACTAGCTATACTGATAGGATCACCAGGTTAGCATTCTAACATTGTTTGCTCCAATATTATACATATGTTTACCCTAGTTTGAAGGGTTCCAACGAATACTCACACTCCATTGCTATAGACAAGCACGGAGTATGGTTAGTTGCCAAGACAATATAATTAAAATACAGAATTTAAAAGGCTTTCGTAGGGAACGATTGAAATACAACCACTTTTATTATCAATTAAGACGAAAAAGTGGCAGCACTTCAACTATCCGAATGGAAAGCTACAACTGAAATGTAGCAATACAGAGTTTTGACTGAAATGTATCACAGACCGGATCTAGTTGCTATTTCTCTTTTCTCTCTTTTCTTTCTCTTTTTCCCATTTGGATTTCTCCCTGGAGCTCTCAGAACTTTGTGTTTTTTCTTTTGAATGGTAATCCTCTAGCCTGCTAAAGTGAAGGAGGGGGTATTTATAGGCACAAAGAAAGCAGGAAGAAGAAGATAAGTGGTGGCTGTCCTTTGGTGACCGTCCGGAGGGCACTGCCACCGTCTAGACGGTGGGGGTTAGCTGGTCTTGCAAGTTGCATGCATGCTGACTCTTCACTTGGGAAATTTACACTTTAGCCTTCATTGTTTCAGGCTCCTTAACATTGCTCCTTGCATCTTGTGTTAATTCCACATTGAAACTTGAAATTTCGGATATTAACTGTAAAAAAAATTAATTACGGCACAAACCCTAATTTACATTAATTACTATTTTTTGGTGTTTTAATTATACTAATTCGACTTTATTAATAATTCTAATTTATATACTCTTTAAGGTTAATCACGTATTTTAGAAAGAATTCGGGTTGAAAGCCATTTAATACTACCTTCGTATTTGGACCATAAATTACTATGCCAATGTCTAATTGATTTGAAATTTTACAGTAGAAGTAAGACTTCTAGGGCTAAAAAAGTTTATTTCACAAATATTTTCTAAATCAACTTCTAAATACGCCAAAAATTCCTTAAAATTTTTGATAACAATATAGTCCGTTCGAACGTAAATGGATCCGTTTGAACAAAAGTTAGTCAAAGTATTTTTGTGTCTGACAGAAACTCTGATAGAAAGTCAAAATACATGGAGCAAACAATGTTCGAATGCCCAATACTATGTTCAAACACCACATTGATAGTTAGAACATTAAATTTCTACTTCGAATGTACGGTCTCGATTTTAAAAATCAGGTATGCGGTGATTAAACTATTTTGTCATCCAAACAATACCTAAGGATGCCTCCTCTAGCCATATTTCATTAGTTATAAATCATAGAGAACCTTAGAGAGGAAGAGAGAAGGGGAGAAACACAAGATTAAAGGGGGATTCTCACGTTGGAATGGATCAAACACGCTACGTTTACACACAAACTATGGAGTGAAGGTAAGGGATTCTTCTTGAGTTGTTTCACTGAGACTTAGAGTATTATATATGTATGTTTCAATCTTAATATTAGTTATGTGATAAATTCTTATGTGTTCTTGGTTTCATTATCATTGAAACCTAATTTTGAACAAAATACATATTTGGGTTCAAGGAATACTTGTTCTTAAATTTCCAAAACCCTAGTTTTCTAAATACTTGTTTGAATGTGAAAAATACATGGATTCCTGATTTCTAATGTCCTATTCTTTATTAAATTATGTTTTCATCTAATATTTGTTCTTGTTCCAAGAAGTTATGATTTTTGGCAAAACCCTAGAATTTTGATATTCAAATTGTGAAGGTTTTTTTAGTATGATCTCATGCATATTTTAATTCCTTTGTTATTGTGGTATATTGAGAACTATGTAATTGTGATGCTTGAGTTGTTAATAAAAATTGTGGCTAGGATTGTGGTTGTTCAAAAAATTGTGGTTTTATCATTTGTATGGTTTGGGTGTGACGGACTTGAATTGCCAACGAGAGCTGCCGTAGATTGTTAGAGGTTAGTCTATCCTAGTGGGGGTGAGATAGTTCCCTAAAATTTGTAGTTGCTTTTTTATTTGTGAGAGCAACCACTATTGTTCATGTAGGTTCGAGGCTGAGGGGTGGTATACCTTTCTCGGGAAAGATTTGGCAATGCCCTAGAAGACGGTATACGCCCTTTCTAAAGTGGTTTCTTATTTGGCCCTACAAGAAATGATTGAGATTGTGTGGTTGTATTGTGTGAATGAGGTAGAATTGTTGCATAGAATTCTGAGAAGCAACCAACATACATGAGAACATAGGATGATGCTATTGAGTACATCTTTATACTACCCGCATGTATGGAAATTTTAGAATGATGACTCTCCTCTAACACTTCTTCCTTTACTTGGGGATTGTTCGGTACATAGTCTTCCCCGATACTTTTGCTCATCCAGATGTACTAACTAGTTCTCAACAGTCTCACTTTTCTCCAATTTGCCCCGTATTGTTTCCAAATACGTATCTAGTCATTTCACCCTTTGACAAAGAATTGGTTGGGCTAAAAGATTAAATAAACCTTCATTTCTCACCTTCACTTTCAAATTTCAACTATCCCTTGTACTCAAATTCTATGCGATTGTCCGAACAAATTTCTTATCATGCATAACCACTATATCAAAAATTAAATCATCTACTAATCAAATATCAATTCCATTTTGAATTCACCAATCCTTTCAATAAACCTTATGTTTGCTTCTTACATGTAGCTTATCTATAAGCATTTGAGAATAACTCAAATGGAATTCCATTAATAAGTTTACTTATCTTTCCAATACTACAATCATGGTATAACACAAAACTTAGTAATGGATGTTACGATAAGATTTCGATTCATGAAACATATACTACCTTCTTAATGTCTTTGTCTCTCACTTGCCAATAGGAGTTCAATAATCTTTGAAATCTTATAATAACTTTGATTTCCAACAATACACTTCCACATAAATCAGCATTTTAAGATCAACTCTTAAATTGTACACCCAAGTACAATTTCTCACTATACTCTAGTTCATCTTTTCTCATGTTACATGTCACAATTACATTTATCCAGGGTTCCATGATGCTCTTCTACTATTCAATTCTATGAACAATCATAAGTCTTGACCGTTTGGTGGACACAACGAGGTTCACAATAGTTATAATTATCAAACTAGACACCTATTTATCCAAGAGATTGGTTTTCACTTTTCCAGCTTATACTCATTACATTTACCCCGTGGAACCATAACTAATGGTTAATCCCAATGGTATTAAATCTAATCATATGGTTTGTTGCACACTCTCATATAATTATAATCCACAAACTCAAAATTCAAAACAGGCCACAAGATAAGAATTATCAATAGGTTCAGTTGGTTTGGAGTGATATATCAAATTCCATCAAAATATTCAATTGAAAACTGACCACAATTGTCCTACTATTATGCCTTCCAAAATGTGTACACTAACAATCTACCTTTGTCCTCCCAAGGAAATGCTAGTAAATAACCTAATATACTACTTAGGCTAAGAGTTAAGTTATATCTTCAAAATATGTGTTTTCAGTCCCCAAATCTTGAGCTTAAGTAAAAACTCCTAGCAAAGTTACTCTCTTTTCGAAGCCCATTTTGATCTAGCTAAAATTTGTTTTACAAAATCTCCATTAAATACAATTTTGTAGATCTTTAAGTTTAGCTTCCAATACCAAAAGAATTAACTCAATCGATCATCAGGGTAAACATTTATGGTCAAATTACTAAGGTAGTATTGAATCATTTTTTACTCGAGATTCCCTATAGTTCCTAACTTATCATCTTACACTCATCTATTTGTTTGTACGCATTTTATATCGACACCATAAATCATAATTTAATGTAATTTAAATAAATGCATGGGGCTTACACACAAGGAGTAGTGTCCCATCATGTTTGGCTTTCCATGTCAATGCACCTAATTTCATAGTCAAACTTGGAGTTCAAAGCCCAAAATACCCAATCTTTTGAGAATATCAAGACCCATATCTAGAAGTTGACACGAACCATGACCACATAAGAAAAAGACAAGTTTCCTGCCCAACCGAAACAACCACACGGTTAATTCCTGGTAGGAATTTTTTTTCTGTGGACCCATCACACAAGCAAGTCCAAGGCATTACCACTCTTAGGAGTGGTAAAGTCATTGATAAGGACACACCACCATCACACACATAGTCTAAACTAGTGGTTGAGCCTACACAAGTCTCCCTAGATGAGATAGAGTCCAGGGAAGTAGAGGAGTCACTGTGTCCCATACATGTTCCCTTCGTTTAAAGACTTAATAAACCATAAAAGTTGAACAATCATGTTGATAATAATGAGTTTTATAAGTAAGTCATAATAAATATTCCTCTTCTGGATGTCATCAAATAGGTCCCTTCTTATTCCAAGTCCTTAAAGGACTTGTGCACAATTAAAAAAATCATAATGTTCGAAAGATGACCTTTCCAACTAAATAATCCACTACCATAATACAACACAAGACTCTTCCAAAATACAAGGACCTAGGTTATCCCACAATTTCATGTGTCATTTAAAACTTCAAAATTGAGTAAGCTTTGATTGATCTTAAAGCTAGCATACTTACACTGTTATTCAGTCTACCAACAACTAGGTCTATTCGAGCTTATGCCTACACGTGTCCATATTCTTATTCTTATATAGTAATATAATTATGCTTTTGAAATGCAATCATATATAATGATGTATGTATGAATTATGTGGATAATAAGAGTATAAATAAAAATATAAGTTGAGGTAATAGGGTATGTGGTAAAAGTTGGAAGCATTCCAGAGTGAAAGTACACTTAGGGAGAATTTGAATAGGAAGAATTTTTATACTTCCCCATTGTTTGGATCATAAACTTTTATTTAGATGTCCATTTTATTTGAAATTTTGACAGTAGATATTAGACTTCTAGCGCTACGAAAGAGTATTTCACGAATAATTTCCAATTTGACTTTTAAATAGGTCAAAACTTCATTGAAAGTTACAACAGAAACTGAGAATACGTTCGAACGTGAAAGTACGCTCGAACGACCGTTCATTCCAATACTCTTGTCTGATGGAAAAATAAAATTACTGGGAGCTTGTTTGATGGAAAAATAAAAGTACTAGGAGCAACCAACATTTGAAAGCCAAATAACGTTTGAACGTAAAACAACAATTTGCACTAGTGACGTTCGAACGCCAAATGACATTCACACGTGATCAAAGAATCAGAACATCATATTGGTGTCGGATGAGATATTTTCTTCTTTTATAAATACATAAGGCCACCTCCTTTAGTCTTCCTACACCATTTACAACCCTAGCAAGCCTTGAGAAACAAGAAAGAAAGGGGAAAACACAAGATCAAAGAGGTTTTTCACCTTGAAGTGGATCAAAATCTCAAGTTCTTTAAGAACTCTAAGGAAGAAGAAGGTAGGGGTTTTCTTCCACTCTTGTTCATGATGCTAGGACTTATATATACATATGTTTTGACTCTTAAATCGTATATATTTGTTATGAAATCCTTGTTTCTTGATTTTTCTAGCAAATCTTACCATGTTTTGATGAAAGTACAGATTGATAACCCTAAAACCTTTGTTCTTAACAACCAAACTCTAGTTTTTCAAGAAGTATGAATTTTTGGTTCTTGATTTTTCTTCTTGATATTCATTTGTTCTTGAATTCTCTACTTGATATTCATGTGTTCTTGATCTCTCTAGTTGATGAATCATTGGTTCTTGATTTCTCTGCTTGATAAATCACTTGTTTTTTATTTCTCTACTTGACATTCATTTGTTCTTGATTTCAAAACTTGATATTAATTTCTTCTTGAATTCAAAAATTCTAGTGTTTATGGAAACAACAAAACTATATTTTTTATGATCACTTACTTAATTTTCTTGAGTTGATATATAGAAAAAATACCTATGGAATTGGGGGATTTTGAAATACTTGTGATTAGAGAAATTGGTTGGTATTGTATCTCTTGTATGGATGTTTGGATGAACATGGATTGTCGTTGACCGAATATTGTAGAGTGGGTTAGATGCGTTTCCTATTCCATGCTGGTTTGAAGATTCCCTATCACTCGTAGTGGGGTTGGTGCTTTGCGAGGACCAAACTACTATTCGCTCACGTGAAATCCGAGCTGAGGGTTAGTATACTATTCTGGGGTTGGATTCGTCACTGCCAATGCGTTGGTATATGTCATTCTTAAAGTTAATATCCTTGCGAGGATGGGTGTGTGTGTGTGGACAAAGATATTCTCAATGTGTGTATTCATGCGAGATCTTACATAATACCTAAGATACATATGCAAGATGGGGATACAGATGTACATATGGGGTTATGTAATAATTGGTGAGTTATGGTTCATTGTTGAAAATGATTGATTATGGCTAATGGTAAATGGTTTTTACAAGAATTTGTTGGAAGTATGGGATTCCACCCGAACTAGTTGAAAATGGTTGGTCATTGAAAAAGGCTTATGACTATTTGTAACTTGGTTTTACTCTTCATTTAATTTATTGTCAATGCGTTAACTTGAGATCTGTTTAAATGTCATTATTTTCTTTCAAAAGTGATATATGATATTTGTGAAATGAGACCGACTTACTTTTATATATTTTTAATACTTGTTCGAGTTTGGGAGGATATTGCTATAGAGCTTAGTGTTCACACCCTACAAACAATATTTATTCTCAAATTTTAGTTTAGAGGAAGAACTTGGAGTCGATGAGCAGGTAGCTCGGAAAGTACAAGTGAACGGAAGCGTGGATCCTTAGGGGATGGTCTAGAGTTGCTCTCTTTATGTCATATACTAGGAGATGCACTTTGAGACATTGTTTGAATGATATGTATGAAGAATAAATACTTAATTTTTGAGATGTAATTGTCATAGTTTGACATATTTTTTTGGATGGTAATGTAGATGTTATGTATGAAGAATAAAACACTATGTATTTATGGATTTTATTAGTTGATCTCATGATGTGAATGGTTTAAATAGTAATGTCGTCCAAGGTAGTTTTTGAGGCGTTACAAGTTTGGTTTCAGAGCCTAAGCTTTAGGTCTTACATGTGAGCTTTAGGTTATTGATTACCACAGAGATGTAGGATTAGGCCAAATGAATTGTCGACCTAAAACTTAGACCAGCCTTAAGCTATGGGTTAAAGTGATAGTTAGGGTGTCTAGTACATCGAATAAATTAAATTATAAATTGATGTACAAGATGGACAGTAGACGTGAACGTGGGCGTAGTGGTCAAGCACAACCACCACCACCTCATTCTGATGTGATGAATGACATTTATCAATGCCTAAGGGAGCTAACCACTCAGGTATAACACCAGAATGAAAACAACCACCCCAACGGGGGGTTTCAACCATTAGATCCTTTACCAGGCAACGAAGACAACAATTGGAGGATGATAGTTCTTAGAGAATTTTTGAGGCAACACCCACCTACTTTTCAAGGAAGCTTTCACCCTTTGGAAGCGAATAAGTGGACTCGTCGGGCGAAGAAAATGTGTGATAGCAAGAGAGTTGTCGAGGATTTATGGGTCAACCTAGCTATGTATCTGATAGATGGGGAGGCAAATCATTGGTGGGATTCTGTAAAAAAGGAGGAGGAACACCGATGCTTTTACTTGGGAGGATTTGGATCAGATCTTCCATGACAAGTATTTTCCTAAATCTGTTAGGGATAAAATGAGTGTATATTTTCTGGCTCTAAGACAAGGTAGCATGACGGTGGCGGATTATGAGAGGAAGTTTGATGAGCCATCCCACTATACCACGGAGTTCCTCTATACTAAGGCCAGGAGGGCTAAACAATTTGAACAGGCCTGCCATTAGAGATAAGGTTGTGGCTTACAAGATCCAGGACTATGGGGATCTTGTCGACAGAGCTGCACTGGTAGAGAGATACACCGAGGACAATGGAGTGCAAAGGGCGGCACCATATCGTCGCCCAGACCAGGCAGTTGGACAGAGACTTTAGACAACTCAAGGAGTTGGAGGCTTTTTTGAGAGGTTAGGAGTAGATACATGAGCCTATTTTGCATGTGTTCGTCTGGGCATATTTGAAATCATTGTCCAATCTTTCCACCCTAGAAGAATACCCTGATGGTAGGACATGTGAATACAACTAAGCCACTACTATAGAAGCCACTATAGCAACGATCGTTAACAGCTGTAGCCCCAGGTTGTACCAATCCAAGATGAGTTTTCGCTATGACCCAACCTGAGGAAGACGTTTTCAATGCAGCTGTGGAAGGTATTGTTCTTCTCTATTTTATTTGAGAATATCTTTGTCACCGACGTTTTCAACCTTGGGTGCATATTTTATTTGCTCCTGGTGCTACTCATTCCTTCTTACGCACTACATATGCAATTGAGTTTGGATTAGAACTTGAGAATCTAGAACATGCTGAGTATTAATATGCTTACGGGAGAAATGTTAGAAACTAGATGGGTGTGTCGAGGTTGTATGCTTCGAATAGGGGAGCAAGAATTGATTGTAGACTTGGTTGCATTAGACATGAAGGGTTATGACATAATATTTAGGGTGGATTTGTTGTCCACTTTCCATGCAGTAATGGATTGTTTCCGTAAACGGATTTCATTTCAATTACCAGGAGAGGTAGTTTTCAGTTTCATGAATGATCATAATTTTTCCCATCCATTTTCCACCACGGGCAATAGATTCTTGAAAGCTAAGGCAAGAAGCAATCCGAATTTCTTGGCTAGCTTAATGAGGGATGATTTGGATAAATCCCATTCGGACGTGTTGTTGATAGTTTCGAACTTCTCAGATGTCTTCCCATACGAGCTACCCAGGTTACCCCCATAAAAGAGAGATTGAGTTTAGAATCAATCTATATCCGAGAATCAAACCCATATCCATTGCTCCATATAGAATGACACCTTTGGAGTTAAAGGAGCTAAGGAAACAGTTAGATGAACTGTTGGCTATTGGGTTTATTCGTTTAAGCACTTCAACTTGGGGAGCTCCGGTTCTCTTTGTGAAGAAGCATGATGAAACACTTAGGTTAAGCACGGACTATCGAAGGTTGAATCGGGTTGTAGTAAAGATTAAATATCCATTGCCATGAATTGATGATTTATTCGATCAGCTGAGGGGGTGCTAAGTATTTTTCCAAGATTGATCTTCGCACAGGGTACCATCAACATCGGATCAATGAGGAGGATATTTCTAAGATAGCATTTCATACTGGGTATGGTCATTTTGAATATACGGTCATGTCGTTCAGATTGACTAATGCTCCTGCAGCCTTCATAGATTTGATACATAGGGTATTACGACCGTATCTAGGTCAATTTGTTATTGTGTTTATTGATGAGATATTAATCTATTCACGAGCACAAGGAAAACAAGAACACCGTCTTTCAGTAGGGTTGCATACCTTAAGAAAGCATAAGTTGCATGCTAAGATGAGCAAATGTGAGTTTTGGATGAAGGAAGTGAAATTCCTTGGCCATGTTGTGTCAGAACAAGATGTAGTTGTTGACCCCACAAAGATTGAAGCCGTAATGAAATGGGAACCACTGAAGAATATAACTGTGGTACGTAGTTTTCTGGGCTTAGTAGGCTACTACCGGAGATTTGTGGAAGGGTTCTCGAAGCTAGCGATGCCAATGACTCGCCTTACGAAGAAAGGGAAAAGATTCTTTCGGACTCAAGAGTGTGAACTAGACTTTTGCACCTTGAAAAAAAGGTTGACCACCGCCCCTATCCTCATTATTCCTAGCAATGGGGAATTATATAATATTTACACCGATGCTTCTTTACGAGGGTTGGGGTGTATGCTCATGCAGGGAGGTAACGTAGTTACTTATGGCTCAAGACAACTAAAGATTCATGAGCATAACTATCCAACTCAGGACTTGGAGCTTGCGATTGTGGTTTTTGCTCTTAAATTGTGGATGTGTTACCTGCATGGAGAAAAGTTTCCAGTGTTTTCTGATTATAATAGTCTTAAGTATATCTTCACACAAAAAGACTTGAATCTTCGGCAAAGAAGGTGGATTGAATATCTAGAAGACTATGATTTCACACTCAACTACCGTCTAAGGAAGGCAAATGTAGTAGCAAATCCCCTTAGCAGGAAGTCTTTAGGTGAAATCAATGTACTTTTGGTGAATTTGTGGAAGATGATTGATGCTTTGGAGGAATTTAATCTGCGGGTGGATAGACAAAATACTTGACCATGCTTGTTAAATCTTGTTGCTTAACGTATTCTCCGACAAAGGATTGTGGAGTTACAACGATTAGATACAAAGTTGGAAGCTATCTGAGGTAGATTGGAGAGGAATGAGGTTGTTGAGAACTGGTCTATACATGATGAAGAATTATGGTTTCGTGGGAGAATATGTGTTCCAAACGCTGACCAATTAAGGTAAAAGGTGTTGAGTGAGTACCATCGTTCAAAATTTTTCATACATCCGGGTGGTACCAAGATGTATAGTGACATGAAGCATCACTATTGGTGGAAAGGGATGAAACAAGACGTGGCTAAGTATGTCGCCAAGTGCGCGGTGTGTCAGTAGGTGAAGGTGGAACAACAAAAACCAAAGGATTACTCTAGTCCTTATCTATCCTCGAGTGGAAGTGGGATCACATCACCATTGATTTTGTGTCTGGCTTTCAATGGACATCACGAGGGCATAATGCCATATGAGTCATTATAGATAGACTGACCAAGTCCGCTCATTTATTGAGTATGAAGACCATTGACACTCTAGAGATCTTGAACAAGTTGTACGTTCGTGAGATTGTTAGATTGCATGGGGTTCCACTCTTTATGGTATTAGATCGTGATTCTCGTTTTGTGGCATGATTTTGGGAAAGTCTGCAACAAGCTATGGGGACAAAGTTATAATTCAACACTGCCTTTCATCCTCAAACGGATGGCCAATCCAAGAGGGTGATGCATGTTTTGGAAGATATGTTACAAGCTAGCGTGTTGGACTTCAAGGGAAGCTGGAGTGATTATTTGTCATTAGTGGAATTTGTGTATAATAATAGTTTTCAATCCAGAATTGGCATGGCACCTTATGAGGCGTTGAATGGGAGACCATGTAGGTCACTGACTACTTGGCTAGAAGCTAGAGAGAGTAGCTTGTTTGGGCCAGAAATTGTTCGGGAGACTACGGAGAAAATTCAACTTATCCAGGAAAGACTACGCATAGCATAAAGTCGACAGAAAATCTATGCGGATAGAAGACAAAGGCCATTGGAATTCCAAGAGGGGGATTATGTGTTCCTCAAAGTGTCACCCAAGAAGGGAGTGTTGAAATTTGGCAAGAAGGGAAAATTAGCTTACATCAGACCCTTTGAAGCTATCAAAGCAGTAGGCGAAGTGGAGTATCAACATCGGTTACCAGCCCAGTTGTCAGCTATTCATGATGTGTTCCATGTGTCAATGTTAAGGAAGTGTCAATCGAATACAATACATGTCGTGGATTTGGAGAATATTGAAGTTCAAGATGGAGCAACATATGAAGAACAACTTGTGAAGATTCTTGGAGAAGGTGCTTTGCAATAAAGTCATCCAAATGGTGAAAGTCTTATGGCAACATCATGGGGTAGAGGAAGCTACCTGAGAACCAAAGCTGGAGATACGAGAGGTATGTTTAGAGGATGACACTTACTTTAAGGGTGGTGGATTGTAAACCCCTATATTCTTATTGTTATATAGTAACGTAATTATTCTTTTGAAATGCTAACATCTATAATGATGTATGTATGAATTATGTGGATTGTAAGAGTAAAAATAAAATGTTAGTTGAGGTAAGAGGGTATGTGATAGAAGTTGGAAGCTTTCCGGAGTAAAAGCACACTTAGGGAGAATTTGAACAGGAAGGAGTTTTGATACTCTCCCAATGTTTGGATCATAAATTTTTATTTTGATGTCCATTAGATCTGAAATTTTGGCAGTAGATATCAGACTTCCTAGGCTACAAAAAAGTATTTCACAAATTTTTTCCAAATCGACTTCTAAATAGGTCAAAACTTCATTGGAAGTTACAACAAAAACCGAGATGACGTTCTAACGTGAAAGTACATTCGAACGACCATTTGTTCTAGTACTCTTGTCTGATGGAAAAACAAAAGTACTATGAGCTTGTCTGATGGAAAAACAAAATTACTGGGAGCAACCAACGTTCGAAAGCCAAATGACGTTCGATCGTAATACAACAATTTGCACTAGAGACGTTCGAACGCCAAATAATGTACCAATGTGATCAACGAATCAAAACATTAGATTCATGTCGGCTGAGATATTTTCTTCCTCTATAAATACATAAGGCCACCTCCTTTAGTCTTCCTACACCATTTACAACCCTATCAAGCCTTGAGAAACAAGAAAGAAATAGAAAAACACAAGATCAAAGAGGATTTTCTCCTTGAAGGGGATTAAAATCTCAAGTTCTTCTAGAACTCTAAGGAAGAAGAAGGTAGGAGTTTTCTTCCACTCTTGTTCATGATGCGAGGACTTATACATACATATGTTTTTGACAATTAAATCATATATATTTGTTATATAATCCTTGTTTCTTAATTATTCTTGCAAATCTTATCATGTTTTGATGAAAGTATAGATTGAGAGCCATAAAACCCTTGTTCTTGGCATCAAAACTCTATTTTTTCAAGAAGTATGAATTTTTTTTTTATATTTTTTAGTTCTTGATTTCTCTACTTGATATTCATGTGTTCTTGATCTCTCTACTTGATAAATTATTGGTTATTGATTTTTCTTCTTGATATTCATTTGTTCTTGATTTTTCTACTTGATATTCATGTGTTCTTGATCTCTCTACTTGATAAATCACTGGTTCTTGATTTATTTACTTGATAAATCATTTGTTCTTGATTTCTCTTCTTGATATTCATTTGTTCTTGATTTCAAAACTTCATATTCATTGTTTCTTGAATTCAAAATCTCTTGTGTTTTATGGGAACAAAAAAACTATATTTTTTATGATCTGTTGCTTAATTTTCTTGAGTTGGTATATTGGTAAAATACTTAGAGAAATTGGTTGATATTGTATCTCTTGTATGGATGTTTGAAAGAACATGGGTGACCGTTGATTGGATATTGTAGAGTGGGTTAGATGCGTTTCTTACTCCATGCGAGTTAGAAGATTCCCTATTGCTAGTAGTGGAGTTGGGCCATGCGAGGACCAAATAACTATTCACTCAAGTGGAATCGGGACTATGGGTTAGAATACTATTCTTGGATTTGATTCGTCACTACCTATGCAATGGTATACGCCCTCCCTAATTTTAATATCCTTGCGAGGATTGGGTGTGTGTGTGGGCCAAGATATTCTCACTGTGTGTATTCAAGCAAAATCTTACATAATAACTACGATACAGGTACAAGATGGGGATACTGATGTACATCGGGGGTTATGTAATAATTGGCAGGCTATGGTTTATTGTTGAAAATGGTTGATTGTGGCTAATGCTAAATGATTTCTATAAGAATATGTGGGAAGTGTGGAATTCCACAAGAACTTGTTAAAAATGGTTTGTTATTTGAAATGGCTTATTATTATTTGTAAGTTAGTTTTACTCTTCATTTAATTTATTGTTAATGTGTTTACTTGAGATTTGTTTGTCCCTTTCAAAAGTGATATATGATATTTGTGAAATGAGACCGACATCCTTTTATATATTTTTAAAACTTGTTTGAGTTAGGGAGGATGTTGCTACAGAGTTTAGTGTTCACTCCCTACAAACAATATGTATTCTCAGATTTCGGTTTAGAGGAAGAACTTGGAGTCGATGAACATATAGCTTGGGAAGCTCAAGTGGATAGAAGTGTGGATCCCGAGGGGATGGTCTAGAGTTGCTCTCGTTATGTCATATACTAGGAGATGCACTTTGAGACATTGTTCGAATGATATTATGTTTATTCTGCTGTAAGATAATACTTGATTTTTAGGATATAATTGCCTTAGTTTGGCATATTCTTTTGGATGAGAATGTAGATGTTATGAATGACGAATTAAACTCTCTGTATTTATGGATTTTATTAGTCGCTCTCATGATGTAAAGGGTTTAAATAGTAATGTCGTCCAAGGTGGATTTTTGTGCGTTATAGGTTTGGTATCAGAGCCTAGGCTTTAGGTTTTACATGGCAGCTGTAGGTTATGGATTACCACTAGAGAGGTCGTATTAGGTCAAATGAATGGTCGACCTAAAACTTAAACAAGCCTTATGCTTCGGGTTAAGGTGATAGTTAGGGTGTCTAATACATCCATGAAATTAAATTGTAAATTGATGTGTAGGATGGACAGTAGACGTGGACGTGGACGTGGAGGTCAAGCACAAACACCACCACCTCATTCTGATGCACTGAATGACATTTATCAATGCCTAAGAGAGCTAACCACTCTGGTACAACACCAAAATAGAAACAACAACCCCAACAAGGGGTTTCAACCAATAGCCCCTGTACTAGGCAATGGAGGCGACAATAGGAGGATGATAGTTCTTAGGGAATTCTTGAGGCAAAGCTCACTTACTTTCCAAGGAAGCTTTCACCCTTTGGAGGCGGATAAGTGGATTTGTCGGGTGAAGAAAAAGTGCGATAGCATAGGAGTTGCCGAGGATTTACAAGTCGACCTAGCTACAAATCCTCTAGAAGGGGAAGTAGATCATTGGTGGGATTCTGTGAAAAGGAGGAGGAACACCGAAGCTTTTACATGGGAGAATTTTGATCAGATCTTCCAAGACAAGTATTTTCCTTAATCTGTTAGGGATAAAATGAGTGTATATTTCCTGGCTCTAAGACAAGGTAGCATGACAATGACGGATTATGAGAGAAAGTTTGATAAGCTATCACGCTATGCCATGAAGTTTCTCTCTACTGAGGCCAGGAGGGCTAAATGATTTGCACAAGGCTTGAGGCCTACCATTAGGGAGAAGCTTGTGGCTCACAAGATCCGAAACTATGGGGATCTTGTCGATAGAGCTGCACTGGTGGAGAGAGGCACCAAGGACAATCAAAGACGATAGAACTTCGCTAGGGGAGGTCCGCTTAGGACCGGTGCTAGAAGCAGTTGAGTGCAAAGGGCGGCACCATACCGTCGTCCAAACCAGACGACTGGACAGAGACATCAGACAACTCGAGGAGTTGGAGGCATATCTGAGAGGATAGGAGTAGACACACGGGCCTGCATTGCATGTGGAGGTCTGGGGCATATTCGGAATCATTGTCCGATATTTCCACCACAAAAGAATAGCCCAACGGTAGGACAGGTGAATACAACCAAGCCACCACTACAAAAGCCGCTAGAGCTGAGACCGTTAGCAATTGTAGCCCCAGGCGGTACCAAACCAAGAAGAGTTTTCGCTTTGACCTAACTGGAGGAAGACGTTTCCAATGCAGTTGTGGAAGGTATTATTCTTCTCTATAATTCTTGGGCATGTATTTTATTTGATCCTAGTGCTACTCATTCCTTCTTACGCACTACATATGCAATTGATTTGGGATGAGAACTTGAGAATCTAGAACACGCTTTGGATATTGATATGTCTACGAGAGAAAGGTGGAAAACTAGAAGGGTGGGTCGAGGTTGTATGCTTCGAATAGCGGAGCAAGAATTGATTGTAGACTTGGTTGAATTAGAGATGAAGGGGTATGACATAATATTTGGGATGGTTTTGTTGTCCAATTTCCATGAGGTAATGGATTGTTTCCGTAAACGGATTTCATTTCAATTACGGGGAGGGGTAGTTTTCAGTTTTATGAATGCTAAATTCTTCCCTTCCATTTCCCACTACGGGCAATAGATTCTTGAAAGCTAAGGCGGGAAGCAATATGAGTTTCTTGGCTAGCTTAATGGGAGATGATCCTGATAAATCCCATTCGAACGTGGTGTGGATAGTGTCGGACTTCTCGGAAGTCTTTCTAGATGAACTACTAGGGTTATCCCCACAAAGAGAGTTTGAGTTTAGAATCAATCCATATCCAGGAGCCGAACCCATATCCATTGTTCCCTATACAATGACACCTTTGGAGTTAAAGGAGCTAAGGAAGTAGTTAGACCAACTGTTGGCTATTGGGTTTATCCATTTAAGTACTTCACCTTGGGGAGTTCTGGCTCTTTTTATGAAGAAGCATGATGAAAAAGTTATGTTATGCACAAACTACCGAAGTTTGATTCGGGTTACAGTGAAGATTAAATATCCATTGCCACGAATTGAGGATTTATTCGATCATCTGAGGGGTACTAAGTATTACTCCAAGATTGATATTCGCACAGGGTATCATCAACTTTGGATCAAGCAGGAGGATATTCCTAAGACATGCCGTTCGGACTGACTAATGCTCCTACAGCCTTCATGAATTTAATGCATAGAGTATTCCAGCTGTATCTAGATTAATTTTGCTTTGTGTTTATTGATGACATATTAATCTATTCACGGGCACAAGGGAAACATGAAAACAATCTTTCGATAGTGCTACAAACCTTAAGAGAGCATAAGTTGTATGCTAAGTTGAGCATATGCGAGTTTTGGATGAAGGAAGTGAAATTTCTTGGCCTTGTTGTGTCAGAATAGGGTGTAGCTGTTGACCCCCAAAAGACTAAAGTTGTAATGAAATGGGAACCACCAAAGAATATAACTGAGGTACGTCATTTCCTAGGCTTAGTAGGCTATTACCAGAGATTCGTGGAAGGGTTCTCGAAGCTAGTGATGCCAATGACGTGCCTTACGAATAAAGGGGAAAGATTCTTTCAGACTCAAGAGTGTGAACTAGTCTTTTGCACCTTGAAGAAAATGTTGACAACCGCTCTTGTCCTCATTATTTTGAGCAGTGGCGAAGGATACGATGTTTACACCGATGGTTAATTATGAGGGTTGGGGTGTGTGCTCATGCAGGGAGGTAAGGTAGTTGCTTATGGCTCAAGACAACTAAAGATTCATGAGTAGAACTATCCCACTTATGACTTGGAGCTTGTGGCTTTGGCTTTTGCTCTAAAGTTGTGGAGGTGTTACCTGCATGGAAAAAATTTTCAAGTGTTTTCTGATCATAAGAGTCTTAAGTATATCTTCACACATAAAGATTTGAATCTTCGACAAAGAAGGTAGATTAAATATCTAGAAGACTATGATTTCACACTCAACTACCATCCAAGGAAGAAAAATGTAGTAGCAAATACCCTTAGCAGGAAGTCTTGGGGTGAAATTAATGTACTTATGGTGAATAGATGGAAGATGATTGATGCTTTGGAGGAATTTGAACTACGGGTGGATAGACAGAAGAATCGACCATGCTTGTTTAATCTTGTAGCTCAACCAATTCTCCGACAAATGATTGTGGAGTTGCAACAATTAGATACATAGATTGGAGCTATCCGAGGTAGATTGGAGAGGAATGAGGTTGTTGAGAACTGGTCTACACATGATGAAGAGTTACGATTTTGGGGGACAATATATACCAAACGATGACCAAGTAAGGGAAACGGTGTTGAGTAAGTGTCATCGTTCAAAAATTTTCATACATCCGGGTGATACCAAGATGTATAATGACATGAAGTGTCACTATTGGTGGAAAGGGATGAAACAAGACGTGGCAAAGTATGTCGCCAAGTACGCGGTGTGTCAGTAGGTGAAGGTGGAGCATCAAAAACCTGGAGGATTACTCCAATCCTTACCTATTCCCGAGTGGAAGTGAGTTCAGATCACCATAGATTTCATGTCTGGCTTTCCACAGACAACACGAGGACATAATACTGTATGGGTCATTGTAGATAGACTCACCAAGTTCGCTCATTTTTTTGAGTATGTAGACCATTGACACTCTAGAGACCTTGAGCAAGTTGTACATCTGTGAGATTGTTAGATTGCATGGGGTTCCAGTCTCTATGGTGTCGGATCGTGCTTCTCATTTTGTAGCACAATTTTGATAAAGTCTACAACGAACTATGGGGACAGAGTTAGACTTCAGCACCACCTTTCATCCTTAAACGGATGCCCAATCCAAGATGGTGATTCAAGTTTTGGAAGACATGTTACAAGCCTACGTGTTGGACCTCAAGGGAAATTGGAGTGATCATTTGTCATTGGTAGAATTTGCGTATAATAATAGTTTTGAATCCTGTATTGGCGTGGCACCATATGAGGCCTTGTACGGGAGACCATGTAGGTCACCGACTTGTTGGCTAGAAGTTGGAAAGAGTAACTTGTTTGGGCCAGAAGTTGTCCGGGAGACTACGGAGAAAATTTAACTCATCTAGGAAAGACTACGCACAACACAAAGTAGACAGAAAAGCTATGTAGATAGAAGACGAAGGACATTGGAATTCCAAGAGGGGGACTATGTGTTCCTCAAAGTGTCACCCAAGAAAGAGTGTTGATATTTGACAAGAAGAAAAAAATAGCTCCAAGGTACATCAGACCCTTTAAAGCTATCAAAGTGGTGGGCAAAGTGGCGTATCAACTTCGGTTATCCGTCCAGTTGTCAGCAATACATGACATGTTCCATGTGTCAATGTTAAGGAAGTGTCAATCGGTTACTGAAAACCCTCACATGTAATAGAACTTGTACCCACTATATTTGATGTACAAAGATATGTTGTGTAAGTTTGGGTTGGTTTTGGAAGGGTTTGAAATAGATTTGAAATAAAAAATAGGTGAAAAAAACTAATCAAGACAGACCATATCGGTAGTTTGTATGGGTACTGTACGGTACGAGTACTGTATATCGGTATCTCGAGGTCCAGAGAGTTTTCCATACCGGTACAGTGTACCGATACTGCCAAAAAAAATCTGACATTTTAAAGTCGCAATTTGTGGTCCATTTTCGCCATATAAATATATTAGGGCACCTCATTTAGCCCAATTTCAATAATTATAACCCTATAGAGGCATAAAGAGGGAGAGAGAGGGAGAAAAATATAAGATTTAAGGGGATTTGCACCTTGGATTGGATCAAAAACCTAGGTTCAAGAACACAAGGTAGAGGTTTCTTCTCATTCTCTTACATTTAGGCTAGGGCTTATGTCTATATGTATTCTTTTGACTCTAAATCTCCTATGAATGCTATAAAATCATCCTATCTTGCTATTCTAGAAAAGATTACCTTGTTTTAAACAAATGTATGGTGAAATAGTCATTAAATCTCTTCCCTTGCTTTAAAACCCTAATTTTTGAGAAATATGGATTTTTCCTCTTAATCTTCACTTGTTCTTGAACTAAAAACTTTAGTGCTTTGTATTGAACAATGAATGATGTGATTGAGGATCTATTGCATGTTTTTCTTGAAATTGTCTTACCAAAATAATATTTTTGAAAAATTTGGGGATTTTGGAACTTTGTTTGTGATTTGTGAAAATTGGTTTGGATTGTATCTCTTGTATGATTATTTAGATGACCATGGTGGGTGACTTGGGTTTCCGTCGGTGTCACTATGATATAAGGCCTTCTCAGGAGGTTCCTTGCAAGGATGCCTGCGGAACAACACCTTGAGAGTGAGAAGTTCCTTATAAGGAGGCTCATGCCAAAGAGAATAATATTATATCATGTGTGGGCCAGGATTTTCTAATGGGTTCATTCATGTGATTGTCATACACATGCTTAAGATACAGAGATACATGTTTATTATATTGTGAAAGATACATGGTGTGGTCTGATATATCGCGAGGGAATTGTTACAAATGGTAGGGGATGAGTTCATTGTTTAAAATAGTTTTATTATGGCTAATGGTAAATGGTTTCTACAAGACTTGGTTGGAAGTATGGAATTTCACCCGAACTTGTTGGAAATGGTTTATCATTGAAAATGGATGATTATTGAGAACTTGGTTTTGCTCTTCCTTGAATTTATTGTTAATGCTTTAACTTGAGGTTCTTGTAAATGTCACTATTTTATTTAAAAGTTATGGATGATATTTGTAAAAAAGAGACCGACCTATTTTATATGTTTCAAAACCTTGTTCGAGTTTAGGAGGAATGTGGCTATGGAGCTTAGTGCTCACCCCCTACATACAACACTTTTATCATATTATGGCCTAGAGGAGGAGCTAGGAGCTGACGAGCCAGGATATTGGAAGCTCTAATAGAGGGGAACCTAGATCCCAAGGTGGACATGTAGAACTATATTCTCATTAGTGATAGACTAAAAAATTCCTTTTGAGGCAATGTAAAGTCTAACATTATTTTGTGAGTCCGCTGCAAGATTATGTATAATTCTTTTGGATGTAATTGTCATGGTTTGACATATTCTTTTGTGGGAAAGATGTTATAGATTTGGTATATGATGAACAAAATTTTCTTTATTGATAGATTTTATAAGTCGCTCTCATGAAGTGAATGATTTTAGATAGTAATGTCGTCCAAGGTGGATTTTGGGGCGTTACAGATACAACCCATGTCGTGGATTTGGAGGATATTGAAGTTCATGATCAAGCAACATATGAAAAACAACCGGTGAAGATTCTTGATACCAAGGAGAAGGTGCTTCGCAATAAAGTCTTCCAAGTAGTGAAAGTCTTATAGCAACATCATGGGGTGGACAAAGCTACCTGGGAACCAGAGCTAGAGATGCGAGAGAAGTACCCTCATTTGTTCTCTACTTCAGGTACCTGTCAGAGTTGGGATTCTTTTAAGGATGTCACCAGGAAGGACATCCAATCCTGACCTTGGTTCAGTTTTTCGAGGACAAAACTTTCTTTAAGGGGATGGATTGTAAACCTCCATATTCTTACCGTTATATAATAACATAATTATGCTTTTGAAATGCTAACATATATAATGATGTATATATGTATTATGTGGATTGTAAGAGTATAAATAAAATGTTAGTTAAGGTAATAGGGTATGTGGTAGAAGTTGGAAGCATTATGGAGTGAAAGCACAGTTAGGGAGAATTTGAATAGGAGGGAGTTTTGATATTGCCCCTATATTTGGATCATTTATTTTTATTTTAATGTCCATTTGATCTAAAATTTTGACATTGGATATTAGTCTTCCTAGGCTACAAAATAGTATTTCCCAAAAAATTTCCGAATCGAGCTCTAAAAAGGTCAAAACTTATTGGAAGTTACAGAAGAAACTAAGATGACGTTCTAACGTGAAAGTAAGTTCGAACGATCTTACGTTCCAATACTCTTGTCTGATCGAAAAAAATTCCTGTGAGTTTGTCTAAAGGAAAAACAGAAGTACTGGGAGCAAGCAACCAACATTCGAAAGCAAAGAGACGTTCGAAAGTAAAACAACAATTTGCACTAGTGACGTTCGAACGTCGAATGACGTTCCAACGTGATTAACAAATCAGAACATCAGATTCATGTCGGCTGAGATATTTTCTTCCTTTTTAAATACATAAGGCCACCTTCTTTAGTCTTCCTACACCATTTATAACCCTAGCAAACCTTAAGAAACAAGAAAGAAAGTGGGAAAAACAAGATCAAAGAGGATTTTCACCTTGAAGGGAATCAAAATCTGAAGTTCTTCAAGAACTCTAAGGAAGAAGAATGTAGGGGTTTTCTTCCTCTTTTGTTCATGATGCTAGGACTTATACATACATATGTTTTTTACTCTTAAATCATATATATTTGTTATGGAATCTTTATTTCTTGAATGTTCTTGCAAATCTTACCATGTTTTGATGAAAGTATATATTGACAGTCGCAAAACCTTTGTTCATGACATCCAAACTCTAGTTTTTCAAAAAGTATAAATTTTTCTTTTTGATATTCATTTGTTTTTGATTTCTCTACTTGCTATTCATGTGTTCTTGATCTCTCTACTTGATAAATCATTGGTTCTTGATTTATTTACTTGATAAATCATTGGTTTTTGATTTCTCTACTTGATATTCATTTGTTCTTGTTTTCAAAACTTGATATTCATTTTTTCTTGAATTCAAAAACTCTAGTGTTTTATAGGAACAAAAAAACTATATTTTTTATGATTTCTTGCTTAATTTTATTGAGTTGATATATTGAAAAAATCCCTATGGAATTGGGGGATTTTGAAATACTTGTGATTAGAGAAATTAGTTGGTATTGTATCTCTTGTATGGATTTTTGGATGAACATCGGTGACCGTTGACCAGATATCATAGAACGGGTTAGATGCGTTTCCTGTTCGGTGTGGGTTGAAGATTCCCTATCACTTGTAGTGGGGTTGGTGCCTTGCGAGGATCAAACCATTATTTGTTTACGTGGAATCGGGGCTGATGTTTAGTATACTATTCCTAGGTTGAATTCGTCACTGCCAATGCTTTGGTGTATGCCCTTCCTGTAGTTGATATCCTTGCGAGGATGGGTGTGTGTAGGGGGGTAAAGATATTCTCAATGATCGTATTCATGTGAGATCTTACACAATACCTGCGATACAGATACAAGATGGGGATACTAATGTACATTGGGGGTTATGTTATAATTGTTGGGTTATGTTTCATTGTTGAAAATGGTTGACTGTGGCTAATGGTAAATGGTTTCTACAAGAATTTGTTGGAAGTATGGGATTCAACCATAACTTGTTGAAAATGGTTTGTCATTAGAAATGACTTATTATTATTTGTAACTTGGTTTTACTCTTCATTTTATTTATTATCAATGCGTTAACCTAAGATTTGTTTAAATGTCATTGTTTTTTTTCAAAAGTGATATATGATATTTGTGAAATGAGACCGAGTTGCTTTTATATATTTTTAAAACCTGTTCAAGTTGGGAGGATGTTGCTACAAAGCTTAGTGTTCACCCCTTACAAAAAATATTTATTCTAAGAATTCAGTTTCAAGGAAGAACTCGGAGTCGATGAGGAGGTACCTTGGGAAGCTTAAGTGGATGGAAGCGTGGATCCCGAGAGGATGGTCTAGAATTGCTCTCTTTATGTCATATACTAGGAGATGCACTTTGAGACATTGTTTGAATGATATTATGTTTATTCCACTATAAGATAATACTTAATTTTTGAGATGTAATTGTCATAGTTTGGCATATTTTTTTGG
>CM042198.1:2129966-2140581 GCA_023539305.1 Ilex asprella
AAAATCACTCTTTAGTTCGAGGATCAAGACATGTAGTCAGTTATCCGATTTATTATATTTATGCTCAATAACTTAATTAACTCAACAAGAAGTTAATCGGAAGGTGAAGATGGACTATAAGAATTAAGACCATGGTTCTGATGTCTTTCTATAAGTTTACAAGAATTATCTATGTCGAGACTTAACCCGTCTACAGACAAACAAGTGTTTCTACAAGACATCCAATCATGACTATAATATTCCATTCTTTAAATGAAGCACAATAACGGGGATGATTAAAGGATAGTCATGAAGATCTAGCCGGGGTATTTGCCTTGAAACGAGAAGTCTTTCCATGCAAGAGTCATCTGTTTCATAGAAAGACTCTCAATTATACAAAGTACCTTAGCTTTGCTAGATGCAATCAATCATCCAATAAACAAGGGAATAAACATTAAGCATTAGAACATTAAATAAATATAACTTTCGGATAATTTATACATTCCCTTCACCTCCTACTATAGAGTGAATGAGAAACTACTCACTTTTCATGGTTTTGGTAGAGCTAGAAAAGTAAGTGATGCTCATCTCTCTAAGTGGAGAACTTTGTAAAGTAAAAGCACAATAAAAAGGAGCTAATCTTCAACAAAGAATGAGTGAATCAAGTTCCACCCTTCACGGCTTTGGCAAAGCTCTAGAAAAGTGGAAGAGTTTCACTTCTCTAAGAAAGAAAGAAGTTCAAGTAATGGAAATGAAAGACATAAACAAAGGAATGTATGTAAAAGCTTATATGTAAAGACTAAACCTAAATAGAGAAATGAAATTCTTAATACAAGCAATTGTAAACATTAATGTAAAGACTAACAGTAAATAGAGAAACAAAAACTCTTAAGTAAATGTAAACATGAATGTAAAGAAATGAGTGGGAGTCTAAGCCTCCTAACTCTCTACCAAAGAGAAGACTAAGAACATTAGAAAGTAGAAGTGCTGCCCCTTTCTCTCCCAAAAATAGGAGTATTTATAGGCAAGGAGAAGGCAAGGGGGGGTGAAGAAATAGTACTTGCCGCCTAAGTCAAAGTGCAATGCCAACCACTCTGCCGGCAATCTGTCAAGGACGTCCGAACGTGAGTTGGCATTCGAACGTGTTTGCTATTTTTGATCTAAGGGCATTCGAACGGTGCACAGCGTTCAAACGTTTCTTCTGTTTTTGCTCTAAAAGCATTCAAACGCCAGCTGGGATCTGTTCTTATCACTCAGATGTCACATAGCCTATGGTCCTCTGGGGTAATCTCCTTCCACGCTCCATTCAAAACTTGTCATTAATTTGCTGCAACACATTATGTCTTCAGTCTGATCTTGTCAGTGCTCTAGTGGAGGTTAGAACATGAGTTGGTATTCGAACGTTGGTTGTTTGTTACTTCGGGCTTTAGTTCTTGGCTACAACACAGTCTGTCTCATCTAGTCTTGTTCTTTTGAGCGTTCGAACGTGAGTAAGTGTTCGAACGTCACTTCTTTGTTTTAAGCTTTTCCAATTTGTTCCCTAATGTGTTGGTATTGCTTTCAAATCTACTTTTTGTTGCCCTTGAACCCTTTTTCCACTTTAGAACCTAAAATGTCATCATTTAAACTTCATCAAAGCATAATTAGTTCAAAAAGGGCATAATAATATGTTATATTGGAGTACTAATCACCATCCACCTGTGTGTATCCCGCACCTAAAAATTTTTTTCGTATAGGGTGAGCTACACTCAATCGAGTATCCCCTACATAGGTTACTCCCCACCTAGTTGCATATGAAGTGTACACATGTAACAATCAACAATTCATAACCTTTCAAACAAGAATATGCATTCATTGTTGGAATTTATCATGTCCTGTCATGAAATGAATGAGACTCACTCATGCAACTCAACCCGAGCCCTCACTGGCTCCCACAACACAATGCAAAGAAAGTGTATAAAAACCTTCATCACAGATTAATTACCTCCAATGCTCGTTTGAAATAAAATCTTGTGTTTATAAAAATCAAGCATTATTGGATGTTGCACATCCAAAATCTTGTGTCTTTGTTGGGCAACAGATTTTGGAATTGTACCGTCAGCTCCTTATGCCTAATTCACTTTTTTGGACTTGCACCGACGGAAGTGAATAAACCAATAACCAGGTCGTGCACCCGAGGGATCTTCTAGCCCTTCTTGCTATACCCGACACAAGTTTTTTCCATGCAACCATGTGACTCAATGGGACCTTCGAACCCAACTTACCGAGTCCACACATCAATCACCAAATGTGGTGTTTGATCAACCATACACACACACTCACACTCATGCCTTGTGACCTTGAATGTGATGCCTCCATGCAAATTCAATGTGATACACAATTGTGAAATATACCATGACAAACTATATCATAAGCATACAATTCCCATGAACCATCACCATGCTAATATATCATATATCATAAAGCATATGTGAAAAACAATGTCTAAGCATGTTACTTCAATTACATCAAACAATAATTTCTATCACTCAAGGCATTTTATCAAACACCTTCAAGGCACCAATCATGTTAAACACATATCATGCCCAAAATTTCACCAAGTTACAATAAATTACACAAGTAAATTACATGCATCAAAATCATGCTAGAAGTTAGCCTAAGCCATTTTTATACTCATTTTCTCATTTCCATAACAATAGACATGGTGATTCTCATTCTCATTTTTATGCTAGAAGTTAGTTTGGCTATTCTTTCAAAAACTTGGTTCAAGAATGATAGAGGAAAAATGATATTTTTTGGTGAGAGAATTTCAAATTTTGATAGTCAATACACATATGCCAACAAGTGAATGTATGCATAGAGACTAATTCATTTTCTTGATTTCTCACTAACGTGACACCAGAATTTTTAGGTACTACCTATGTAGGGCTGACCTATTTATTAATAGATATAGGATATATAATATTATTGTTTAATAGTTTAAACACTTCAGCCCTAACTATTTCCTTCAAATGTGGATTTAACCTCCTTTGCAGCTGTCAGAATGGTTTAGAGTCTTCTTCCAAATATACACAATGATTCCATAGAAGATGACTTATTCCCTTTATTTCTGTTGTTGTCCAAACGATTGCACTTTGGTGGTTTTTTATAACTCCTATCAACTGTTATCTTGGACTTTTGACAATTTTGAAGATATTACCACTATATACGTTTCATCCTTTTGAATATTCAATTGATGTAGCATCATAACAATGGAATAGGTTAAGATTTACAATAGACTCAATGAAATTAGTCCATTAAAAGCATATGTCTAACAACTTGGATATTGAGTACATGATGGACCTCAATGTTTTGTGATATGTGATGGGCCCGGCCCAAAGCCCAACACAGGTTATAGGGTTCCAACTTGAATAAAGGACCCACTTGGGCAAACCCCGATGGACCCAGCCCATAAAGAGATCCATGCATAGTCAAGCTCATCCATATCATGCATATCACGTCATCAAGGAGTAGGCAGTGCCATCCAAGAACCTTATTCATGCCGCCTTGGAGTAAGGACCACGTCATCCTAAGACCTGGTATTGAGGAGAGCCTTACAACAGCCTCATCCATTATGAAGATCATGCCACCTCCACCAAATTAGCCTTTTAGTTACTAATAAGTCGCCTCAATCTGTTAGGAAACACCTATAAAATGTAAGCCCTGCCTACACTAATAAGTCACTCTCATCTCTCTCATAGCTTATATCTCACTTGAGCTCTCATTGATCTAATTTGATCTCCCTACACCCATATAGCAATAAAACACCCATGTCATCCTAGCCCTTCAGAGTGGAGTACGTCACTTGACTTAACCACTTAAATTTTGTTTTGCTTAAGTTTCTCTCTATATTTAATTATTCGCATTAATTACTTGACAGGTGGTGTACAAAACCAATTTGTGCATCATTTGTTTGATGCTATCTGTGGGAACTTAGAGAAGGATCTAGAAGAAATTCAGCACCCCGATGATGACCCACTAGTGCTAACTATGACTGTGGCCAACTTTCAAGTGCGAAGGGTTCTCGTAGACAACGACAGCTCTGCAAGCATCCTATTCGTATAAGCTTATGAAATACTCTGCCTTGGAAGAGAGAAGCTGCAGCCCATCAAGTCGCCCCATATTGGATTCTCAGGAGAGAAGGTGTACCCCTTAGAATCCATCACCTTGATAGTCATCGTTGGCACAACACCACGAAGTTCCACTATGATGGTGAACTTCTTGGTGATAGATTGTGTATCAGCCTATAACGTGATCTTAGAGTGACTCGCTTTTAACACCCTAAGAGCAGTAACTCCACTTACCATCTCATCCTCTGTTTTCCAACCCTAACTAAAGTTGGAGAGGTCCGAGGAGCTCAAGTCACAACAAGAGTATGTTATGTCTCCTCCATGAGGGTCAGGAAGCCATAAGAAGCCCTACAGGTGGAGGTGCTTGACCTCAGATATAATGATACACTAGAGAGAGGAGATCCAGTGGAAAAGCTCACACCGATAGTCTTGGACAAGGAGCATCCAAAGAAGAGGGTGCAAATTGGGTCATCTCTTCTTGAGGATCTAGCCCGCTAGCTCGTGGATTTTATAAGGCAAAATATGGACATCTTCGCATGGAACATGAGGACCTTGAAGGCATTGACCCTGAGGTTGCCACCCACCGCCTCAAAGTTGATTCCCACTACAAGCCTATTCGTCAAAAATTGAGATGTGTCTTTACTGAATGGGCGGAAGCAATGGATAAGGAGGTGGGAAAAGTAATAGAAAATGGAGTAGTTAGAGAAGTAGCGTATCCAGACTAGCTATTGAATGAGGTAATGGTAACCAAGGCTAGTGGAAAGTGGCATCTTTGCGTAGACTTCACTGAGTTCAATAAGGTATGCCCTAAGGACAGCTATTGGTTGCCAGAAATTGACACCCTCATCAACGCCACTACTATTCATGAGCTGCTCATCTTCCTGGTTGTGTACTCTTGATATAACTAGATCGGCATGTATCTCCTAGATCAAGAGAAAACATCTTTCATTACTCCAAAAGGAACCTATTGTTACAGGGTCATGCCCTTTGGACTAAAAAAATGCAAGAGCGACATACCAGCAACTAGTAAACAAGATGTTCTAGTCATAAATTGGAAGAACAGTAGAGGTATATGTGGATGACATACTGGTAAAGTGCTTCGTTACAACAGACCACGTAGACAACCTACAGGATATTTTTTATGTTCTCAAAATGTACCACATGAAGCACAACCTTGAGAAGTGCACCTTTGGCGTCGAATCAGGAAAGTGCTTGGACTTTATGGTCAACCAAAGGAGAATCGAGAAAAATTCAAACAAAATCAAAGCCATTATGGATATGAGATTGGCCACCACAACCAAGGAGCTCCATCCGCCTCAATGGAAGAATTGCAACTCTCAACAGATTTGTCTCCAAGTCTGCAGACAAGTGTTTTCCCTTCATAAGAATTCTTTGAAAAGCCTTTGAGAGGGGGCCTAACGCAGCAGAAACCATCCAAAAATTAAAAGCATATCTAACTGCACCCCTATCTTTTCCATGCCATGCCAGGAGAATCCTTATACCTCTCTGCCTCCTCGTCTGCACTAAGTTCAGTCCTCATTAGAGATAACGAAGGAGTAAAAAGACCTATCTACTACATAAGCAGGGCATACCAGGGAGAGGAGCTAAGGTATCAAGGCTAGAAAAGCTAACACTCGCCCTGATCTCAATTGCCAAGTGATTCTGACACTTTTTCCAAAGTCAAACTAATGTTGTGATCACGGATCAGCATCTAAAAAGAATTCTAGGAAATTCATATGTTTTTAGAAGACTCCGTAAGTGGGCAGTAGAGCTAGGTGAATTCGATGTACAATACCAGCCGAGGGAAACCATTAAAGTATAAGCCTTGATAGATTTTGTTGTCAAGCTCACACCGCTGGAGGAGGAGTGTTATGAACCATCAGCATCTCCACCAGACATCTAAGAATCCTCATCAGAAGCCACACTAGCCACCCAAGCACCCTGCCATAGCGCCCAAGGTATCCTAGCACCTAAAGTAAGAGCCTTGGCATCCACTACGGCCTCCAAGGCTCTCACTCAGCCATCTCCTTGCATTATAGAGTCAATGTGTTGGAAAATTTATGTGGATAGCTCTTCAACCAATGAAAGAAGTGGAGTAAGCCTAATACTAATCAGCCCCGATGGCTCTGCAATCAAATGTGTTGTAAAGCTTCATTTTGCAGCCTCTAAAAACAAAACAAAATACAAAGCCCTCCCATCTCGCCTAAGGTTGGCAGTTAAAATGGAAGTACAATACCTTATCACCTACGACGACTCTCAACTGATAGTCAACCAAGTAAAGTGAGAGTTCAAAGTAAAGAAAGCCTGGATACAAGAATACTTGACAACGGTGCAAGCCTTACTGGTTAAGTTCCACCATTTCCAAATTTACCATGTTCCAAGAGAAGACAACTCCATAGTAGATGCACTAGCTAGACTTGTCTCATCCTCAGAAGCCCCACCGGGACCAATATTCACTAGTCACCAATTCAAACCAAGCAGACTAGGTGTAAAGGCCACAGATGTCAGTTGCATATCTTATAAGTTCAACTGTATGACCCCCTTCAAGACATAACTTCAAGAAGGCACACTGTCAGACAATCCATTAGAAGCCAAGAAGCTTAGACTGAAAGCCTCCAAGTTTACCATCCTACAGGTTGTCCTATATAAAAAGGGTTATTCCCTACCACTACTGGTGTCTCTCCCCAGAGGAAGCTAACTACGCCTTAAAGGAAATCCATGAGAGAGTCTGCGAAAACCATTGTGGAGGACCCTCCATTGCCCATAAAGTAGTCAGACAATTTTTTCTGGCCTAACATGGTTAAGGATGTTTGGGAATTCACTAGAAAATGTGACAAGTGTCAATGCTACCCATGAGTTGACAGCTATTACAAGTCCTTGGCCCTTCTCCAAATGGGGCAAGGACATTTTGGGCCCTCTACCCATGAGTTGGGGGTAGTGTAAATTTGTGATAGTAGAAATAGAATATTTCACAAAACGGGCGAAGGCTCAGTCCTTAGCAAAGATAATAGACGTAAAGGCTAAGGACTTTATCTGCAAAAACCTAGTCTGTCAATTTGGAGTACTCCACGCCATAGTTAATGACAATGCCAAGCAGTTTGATAACAAGCTCCTAAACTCTTTTTATGCCAACCTCCTAATAAAACAACCTCATCCTAGCTCGGCACACTAACATGAAAATGGGCAGGTAAAAGTCATAGTGAGGACACTATTACGCAATCTAAAGATAAGGCTAGAAAGATCAAAAGGACTCTAGGTAGAGGAGCTCCAGGGTGTATTATGGGCCTACCGAGCAATGCTAAGGGCCCCAACTGGAGAAACTCATTTCTCACTCGCTTTTGGAACTAAAGCATTCATACCTATGGAGATTAGGATACATTCTCTAAAGGTCCAACACCACGACCCCATCACCAACAAGGAAGGACTCCACGTCAACATCGACTTGGTGGGGGGGAAGTGAGATGGCCATGGTCCGGAATGCGTAGTACAAGTGCCGCATGACGAGATAGTACAACCCAAGGGTGAAGCCTCACTTCTTTCAACTAGGAGACCTAGTTCTCAAGAAAGTAATCATCATCATGAAGGATTCACGAGAAGGGAAGCTTGGACCAAATTGGGAAGGGCCTTACATTGTGATATAGATAGTGAGGCTAGACACCTACATAATCCAGAATTTTGAGGCAAAAATCTTACCTCATCCATGGAATGCTAAGCATCTCAAGAGTTACTATCAGTAATACTTGAGGAGGGCAGAAGTAATAAAGCTGAAGGACTTGATCTTATTTTTTCTTTTTCCCTTTTAGTCATAGAACTTGTACCTTTTTTGGGATTATAGCCCACCATTGCTTATTGTGAGCAACCATGAAATAAATTTTGAGTTTACTCCAAAAAGATCACTTGCATTCTATTTCAAATAGACATCAATGGCAAAAAACCATTTTTTACAAAAGCATGGCAACACACTACCAATCTACCAACCCTAAAAAAAAGAAGATCAAAAGTCCTCAGCACACTGACTGCTCTTACTACCGTCACCCTCCTCGACCTCAATCTCTGCACCATTAGAGTCATGATCATCATCATCATTCGGTGGCACATCATATAGGATAAAATCTAAAAAAGTCAATGTCAGGGAAAACAACAATAACCTTTCCCTGGAGCTCTTCATAGCCATTATTAAAAGCATGTGCAAGGCCACTCTTTGAATCAACCTTGGCCTTAGGGGCCCTCTCATGAGCCAATCATAGTTCTGCCTCAGCACGAAAAACCCTCTCATAAGCTTCCTTCAACTCTGCTTCCTCTCTCAAGCGGGTAGTCTCACAATTAGCCTCCAGCTTAGCGGCCCTCTCGCGGGTCACCACAAGCTCACCCTAGAAAGCCTCACCATCATCCTTGAGATTAGCAATCCTTTCCTGAGTTGCAAGTAGCTCCCCTTTCACATCTTCATGAGCAAGCCTCTACTCCCTAACGGTGGAGTTCAGATTATTAAACTGAATGGTCCTTGAAAGAAGGCATACAGATGCGGCTGAAACCTAAAAAAAGATAAGGAAAGTTAGCACCCTTAAGAAAGCACAATGGTGGGGAAGATAATAGGTCCTCACATGTGCCAAGCCTTCTAAGACAGTGTCGATGATGCCCTCTATGCCCCAAGCACCAACCTGTCCAATCTCTACAAGGAACACGTATCTCCCAAGTTATTCCCTAACAATCTGCACATCATCTAACATGGAGACAGTCTAGGAGCCTACTTTGATAGAATTCCCTACATGAGGGTTTGATGAATAGGGTGCAGGAGGTGTGGTTGCCTGGGGAGTATTTGAAGGGCCAGTCAGCACAAGAACCTCTGAAGGAGTCACTGACTTGGGAGGCGCCACTAGAGGGGTTATCTAAGAAGGGCTCGCCAGATCATCACTCACCCTAGCCATCTTGGGTGGAGGAGTGTTCCTAGTAGAAAAACAAGACTCCACCACTGTCCTCTCCACTATAGAGGGGTAAAGTGTTATCCAGAAGAAAAACCAACTGAAGAAAGAAAAATCTAGGGGAATCAACATACCTTTTCTTTTCAAAGAGGATCTGTCAAGCCTAGAAGAAGTTGCACTGACTTTAGCACCTTCGGAAGGAGGGCCCCTAGCCTCACCTTCCTTAAACACGAGGATCCCAAAATCCTTAACAGGATAAGCCTTCACGACCAGTAGTTTTCATTCCTTATCATTTGAAAATGTCGGAGAGCCCGAAAAAAAATGTGATAAGCACACATTTGCGAGAAAAGTAAAGAAAAATAAAAGCAATCCTACCAATTCTCCTACGAGTGTCCCATCTTACCAGAACCAAAGCCTTCTTGGCCTCTGAAGCCCACTCTCCACCAACAAAATGAAAGCAAACTTTTCACGTATGGCAATTGGAGCACAGCCCAGTAATCAGCTTTCATCCCCTCAGAGTGAAGTAATACTAGCCACAATTGAGAGCAAGGGTATCACTCAAAGTATAGGCCGCACAAAACTCCTCAAGAAAAACATCCTCATTACTCACTCTCCTCTATAGTGTCAAAAATCCCAGAAGAACTCTCCAACCATTGAGTGCCAAGCACCTAGCGTGACAAACAAAGAAAGAAATGGGAAACCTTAGCCTTACCTAATGTACCTCCTCAAAAATAACAATATCACTAGAAGAGTCATCACAAGCAGGCTCACCCAATTTAGCTCAGTGACATAGCACCATCAGAAGAATGTTATAAGTGGAAGCAATTCAGGGAATGTCAACATCAGTATTGAGAGTACTACAAATAGTACTTATCTTGGACCTGTCTTCATCTAGAGTTACCTTTCCTCGATGTTTGTTGGTGCGAGGATGAAGAGAGGGATTTCTTAGGCCACTACCAGAAGAGGATGAAGGGATAGGACTACATAAAGTTTTTCTTGAATGAGCCTTGCCATACACCACTTGCTTGGAGTCATTGTCGTCTAAAACACTAGCATTTCCCGACATACCCTCCACTGTGCACAATAATTGGCACTCAATTACAACATTTTATTGTGCTTTTTCTGGACTAATTATACTTTGATGGAGTTCAAATGATGATGTTTCAGGTGCTAAAGTGAGAAAAAGGGTCAAGGACAATAAATACAACATTTAAGTGTAACTGCACCATTTGATCAACAAAGGAAAAACTTGAGGACAGCATGGCCATTCGAACGGTGATCAACGTTCGAACGACCCCTCTGGACCAGGCAGTTGAGGCAAAGACATATTGCAGATAGACCCTGGAGCTAAAGCCTAACGTTCGAACAATAAGCCTCGTTCGAACGCATCATCACGTACGAACGACCATCACCACGTTTGAACGACACTGGAAACACTGACATGATTAGGCTGACTGGAAGACTTCGCGTGTGCAGACTCCTAAGCCAGAAGAAAGACCCTCAGGCACATGGGTGCCATGATCGACTGAATTCGGAGTGTTTAAAGACTCTGATAGTTGCAGAGAGTGGGTGAATGAATGGCCTTACAAAAGACTGCAACCCACGTGA
>CM042198.1:2146584-2169741 GCA_023539305.1 Ilex asprella
AGGGAGGTTTGTAACTTCCTTTGGGAGGATCCCTATATATTTAAGTACCGTAAGAATTAAATCATAAGGTGTTGCATCCACATTCATGAAAGTAGACAGATAATATCATTTTGTCATTCTGAAGCATGTGGTTGCCATTTCTCATCCAGGAAAACCGCAGCGAAAATTTTACAGTGTGGATTTTATTGGGCCACCCTTTTCAATGATGTCCACACATTTTTCTTAGCCTATGATAGATGCAAAAGGTTGTGAGGCATTTCTAAAAGAAACATGATGCCTTTAAACCACATTCTTGTGATTGAATTTTTTGACTAATGGGGCATCGATTTTATGTGACCATTCCCCTTCCCTTTGGCTATCTATACATTTGGTGGTTATAGACTATGTATCCAAATGGGTTGAATCAATTCCATGCCAGAATAATGATCACCAAATGGTGATCAAATTTTTAAAAGAAAATATTTTGTCCAAGTTTCAAATTTCAAAATCAATCATGAGTGATGGGGGTGCTCATTTTTTGCAATCGGTCTTTATTGAATTTGATGAAAAAGTACCTGATTTTTCGTAAAATTGTAGTGCCTTATCACGCACAGACTAATGGACAGAGTGAATTATATAATCGGGGGATCAAATTAATTTTAGACAGAATGGTAAATTCAGACCACAAAGATTGGTCATCGAGGCTAATTGATGCACTCTAGGCATAAATCACTACTTTTAAAATAATTTTAGAAATATCTCCTCATCGATTAGTCTACGAAAATCGATGTTGCCTACCAGTGGAATTGGAACATAGGGCTAATGAGCACATAATATTGCATATTTAACAGCCTTGTTACATGCATTTTAACTCAGCTTTTGCACATAAGTACTTAGAGTTAGCTGAAATTATGAATAATGTTGAATATTCGATGTTGCAGGTAATTATTCTTTAAATCATGGATTTTAGGACCTTGAAAACTAAGTATGGATGTGTGGTAAATGCATGGACACATTACATGAGGATTTGGAGGCTTAAAAGTGAAGAAATCAAGAAGGCATTCGTGTTTAGTAACAAAGGCACCAGCACCCACACCATTTGGCTGCAGAGCCTTGATTTTCCTCTATTTTTTACCATGATCCACTTCAAACCTGAAAAATTACAAAACATAAAAGTTGTATATCTGAATGTCTTCTGTATTGCATCAAAATTTTAGCTTAATTGGACGGTTGGATCAAAAGTTATTACAATTCTATAAAAACTAGTGCGGAGTAGAAAAAGTGTACCGATACGCAGTACCGATACCCCGAACTCTAGAATGTATTGCATACTGGAATTACGTACGGGTACTCTCTTCAGAGTGCCAAAAATGCCTATTTTTTATGCTCCGCTTGTTTGAGTGTCCCACCTACAATTCTCCCACTTGCCCCCCAACATTTTTTGCACATCTTCATGCCTTCTACACCCTCGATGAAGACTTTAGGGGCTTGGCATTCAATGTGGAGAGAGAGAAAGGGGTGAAGCCTGGGTGTGCAGGCTAAGCATGTGCTATCCTGCCATACCCATCTCTTCAGCCCCTATTGATGTGAGGTCATTCATACAGCTAGAGGGACCCCATGCACGAAATGGAAGGCTCTTACACTCCATATACTCAGCATTCTTTAGCATTACAATCAGTGGCTACCTAAGCTTCGAAAATCCAAGGAAGAAGAAGATGAATAGTGTAATAGAAATTTATGTTTTTTCATTTTCTTCTCCATTTTAGTTGTAGTTAGCTTTAAATATCTTGTAATATATATTTCTTACACTTCAATCTTAGCTATTTTAAGTTCATTGCAAGTTTGGTTGTGTAACTTAGAATCTACCATTGTTGTATGAGTTTTTTCACCTAAAGCTTTTCTTAAAATGGGTCTTGAATATTTTTCTTCTTTATTTAAGTTTTTGTGCTTTAAGTTATGTTCTAAGCTTCATTTCTTCATTATGTTTCATTACGCTATGCATGTCTTTCCATTAAGTTTGAGTAGCTAGATTTTTAGTTGGCTAATTCAAGGGAGACATCCTCTTGGATTTTTCATTTCAACTCATTCTTCTCTCGATGTACGGTGGTTTGGTTTGACTGGGTAGAGAGTTGATGAGATCGTGAGTCTTGATATTCCGTAGACTTGTCACAGTTTATTGTTGGATTCTCACCATCTCATCCCTTGCTTCCCACGAATCAATCATTCATCTATGCACCAAGGGGGATAGTTTCGAGTTGAGTTGGGATTCCCGTTGGAATGACCTCTTTGGATTAACCAACACATAATTTCTTTACATTTTTAGCACAAACAACAAATCACCAAAACACAAACTAAAAGATTTTACACTTTTCACTTTTGTTCACAAAAATCACTTTCACACAACTTGAACTTTCCTTCCCTGAGGAAATGACCTTGGAATACTTTTCAATTAAAACACAACAATCAAAATAATCCTTGCGCTTAGGGAGCACTTTTGTTCATACATTTCATTTCCACCATTTCAATGCCCCATTTTTCACATCCTTCCGAGGGAGAGTGACACTCTCTTAGTCGTATAAGTCATACACATATTTGAATGTGATGCGTGGAGATTAGGGAATATACTACAACGAAATTCACCAAGCAAAGGCATATTGGGCCATTAAAGCAATGAACTTTGACATGGACAAGGCCGAACTAACAAGGAAACTTTAGATAAATGAATTGGAGGAATTGATAAATGAATCATATGAGAATGCTAAAATTGCTAAAACCACAATGAAGATTTTTCATGACAAGAACATTGTGCGAAAGTTTTTTGAACCTTCTAAAAAAGTCTTGTTGTTTAATTCAAGACTCTGCCTCTTTCTTAGTAAGTTAAAGTCAAGATAGACTAGGTCTTACATTGTCAAAAAGGTGTCTGGACATGGAGCAGTAAAAGTGTAAAACCCATTGAACGGTAATATCTTTACCATTTATGGTCAATGGTTGAAACTATTTTTGGAGGATTTTGTTAAAAATGTGAAAACTATTTTTTTTATGAATCCAGAATATTCCTTTGAGATTCACGCCTACCAACACTCAAATGGATCCGGTCAAGAAAAATCTAAGCCAACCCAACCTAAGAGGATGCCATTATAAGGCCCTTATTGTTCTTTTTTTCCTTTCACAGTTGTTGGCCCCCTCTCCTTTTCTTTCTTTTTCTACTTCTTCTTATTCGTTTCTTTATTTTCTGTAAAACCGACCCAACTCCCAGCAACCCCATGTCCATATACCCGAAAGACTCAGTCCTTTGTCTCATGATTATAATTTACTTACTTTATTTGTATATGGGTGTTTTACTTCTGTTCGTACTCACACTAAAGGGTTTTCTTCCTAGCGAAAATCCAATCTCTCAAAAGATGATTAAATATTGTGTTTTGATTGTAGGTTTCGACAAATGAACAGATCTTTACTTTTAAACCTCATCTCCAAGATCCATACACTAGTAAGTTCAAAACATTAGAGACAATGTTCAGTTAAGGTTGGGAGGTGAGAACTACAGTTCATATTTTGTGTATTTTGTGCCCGTAAATTTTGTTTTGTTTTTGTTGTTATTGTTGTTGTTTCTGATCATATTGTGTACCTTGCCTCGTATTTTATATAAATTCATGATTATGTATGTGATTCAACCTCAATCATCTTTGTGATTGATAGATGTTAAAGAACTAGATAATGAATCTTAAAGCCTAGAAAACATAAGTGTTAAACTTTTTTGATTTAGTGTGGGAGTTCTACGCACTTTTCCATCTAATGTGCATACTAAGATAATGAGAAAAGTAAGACTGGTAAGGAAAATCAAAATTCGAGAGCAACAAGCAAAACTCCTCTGTGGTAGAAGCACTTTTACTAAATGTAGTCATGCCAAAAGACTTGGTGCCTGTAAACAGTATGACAGAGTTTTTCATGAGAAAATATCTAATCAATTTTTTGAACCAATTTTTGGTCACGCACTCGATCGATTAGACTGGATAGTGAATGGGCTGAGTAAGGATTACCTAGAGACGTAATGCTATTCTGGTACTTTGCTTAACCGTTGTGTGAGAGAGAAAATTGGGGAAGTCATTGGTTGTTCGAACTACACAGATAAAAAGGGAGACTCAGATTAGATTATTTTCTATAAGAAATTGTACTTTTGTTGGGATGAAAACCAAGGGTCCGAATTTTTGTAAAAAGTGTAAAAATATTTTTGAACAAACTCTTTAAATTATACTACATACGTTCGAACGAACGACATTCACAAAAGTACTGAGAGTTCACCACGTTCGAACGACATTCATGTTCGAATGATCTGTTTAAAATTCTACTACATACGTTCGAACGTGAACTCTTCTGTTATAAAAGCCTGGTTCGTCTTCCCCATTTCAAAAACTCCAAAACCCTTCAAAAACCTCCAAATCCTAGGGCAATTTTTCATTACCCAACCTTCAAAACACCCCTCATTCCCCATTTCTACCTAAAATCGACCCTCCCCGAACCATTCCCACATCAAAAATCCTGATTTTCACAAAGAAATCAAAACTCTAGAGCCCTAAAAAGCTTAAACCCAAAAACCATACCTCCAAGGATCAAGCTCCCTGCTAGGCGCAACCTAGTCAACCAAGATCCCAATTTCATAGAGGAGGTGGTCAAGGAGAGACATGGGAGGCCACCCATTGTTCATAGATATGACAAGACTCTCTTCCCCATGGCTCTCAAAATGGACAGGTATGAAAACTTCTACAAAGAACATGTTAAAGTTTGTGAGAGTGATGTGGTGTTGGATGATTTTGCTGAGTTGGGTATTTTGAAGAACATGGAAAGGAGAGGGTGGGTGTTGTACTTGAGAAACAACGGAGATACCGTAGTTGACTTGGTGTGGGAGTTTTTACTCCAACACCGAAATAATCAATGGGGTGCTTAAAAGCTATGTGAGGGGGGCTCACTTCGATGTAGATAAAGACTACATTAAGGAGTTGAGGCAAGAAGTGTCTCAGGTACAAAACCCGACCTACCCCCGAGGAGGAATGTAGTTATGAATGTAGAAGGAGTAGAGTTGGCAAGAATGTCTGACTTTTTTCAGACTGAAAAGAGATTTTTTAGACAAGGAGAACAGATTGATAAATACAAAATGTTAAATCTGATTATGGTGTCAAACTTTGCCCCAATTGGACGAAAAAATAAAATCCTCCCCAAAATGGCCCATCTCTTATACGCTCTCGAGAAAGGCCACAACATCGACCTCCTTCCCTAGTTTTGACATAAATGAAGAAAGGTTACGATGTGAAGCGAAATTCGCTCCCGTTTGACAGCCTAGTAACTGAGATGTGCAAAGACTATGGGATAAGAGTGAGACTAGAGATGACCATACATAAGCCAATGGGCCCACTGAACAAGGCTTCCTTCCAGAGGAGCCAAGGCCATAGTGGAGGCCCAGCGACCATACAAGAGTTGCCCCCTACCTAAGGAGTGGACGAGATACAAGATGCACTTGATGAGGAGGAGAGAGATTTGGATGTAGAGAGAGAGCAGACACAGACTCAAGAGGAGCCAAGACCTAGCTCCAACACTAGGACCTGGCACTCACTTAGAGAGATTATGCTTGGCATCAAGGCCAAGCAAGCTGAGATTCTCTGACAGGAAGAAGAGATTCTCGGCTACCTGAGGGGTGGATCTGGTGGAGCTAGTAGAGCTAGAGGAGAGTGAGGAGGAGCTATTTCTGTACTTGATTGTGGTTTTGAGTGTTTGTTTCTTCTTTGGTGGATAAGTTTCTTCTTTGGTAGTTTATTGTGGATATTTGAAGTCTTTATGTTTTGTTACTTTGGATGAATTGAATCGTTAGTGTTTGTATTAAGAGATCATATTTTGTGAATTGAATGGTTCAGTTTATCACGTTTATCTTTTTAATGCACGTGTAGATTTAGCATAATATTTCTATTTGTTAACAAATGATGGAACATATGTAGATTTTGAGACCGTTTGTTAAAGTGACTAATCACATGATCGGTTTGACACATAACTTAGCAATCTAGACTTAAAATCACAGATCCTTGAAATTTTGTATTATCTCTATGATTAAAATATCAAATGTACATCGATATTTGTTATTCTTAATATACAAGACGATCAAACTCGAAAATGGAATGATACATAACCAACATTCCCTAGAAAACCCGACATAACCAGTAGAGATGGCAAAAGATATCATGGTAAGTTTCGAGCCTTGCAATACTTGTGAGAGGATATCAACATTTACTCAAGTAAGGTTTTCACTATCTATCCTTGAATAATCTCATTAAACTTGCTTTGATTGATGCAACTAAAGCAATCTATTGACATATCCTACAAGGACAACGGCGGTTACTATTCAATGAAAGAAACACTTGTGGAAACAAATGAAAAGGAAAAGAAACAAAAGGACATGGAACTGCTGATAAGAACAAAATATTGTATATTTGAAGGTCTCATTACATGCATTTTAACTCAACTTTTACATCCAAATACTAAGAGTAGCTGATTTTATGAATAATAATGAAATTTCGATGTTGAATGTTTTTATAGCTTAAATCATTGATTTTAGGACCTTGCAACTATGAAGGATGTGTGGTGAAGGCATGAACACAATACATGAAGATTTGGAGACTTAAAAGTGAAGAAATCAAGGAGGTATTGGTGCTTAGGAACAAAGGCACCAGCTACCACATTATTTGGAAGCATAGCCTCGGTTGTCCTCTATTTGGACCATGATCCACTTTGAATATGAAAAAACGGAAAGTATACAAGTTGTAGATCTGGATGTCTTCTATATTGTGGCAAAATTTCAGCACAATCCAACGGCTGAATAAAAAGTTATACTGATTCTACGAAAGGTGGTGCGGAATAGAAAAAGTGTATCGGTACGCATACTGGTACTCCGAACTCCAGTAGGCTTAATGTACCGGTACGCCGTCCAGAAAAGCCCAAAAGCCTACACATCTTCTCCACTTACTTGGGGAGTCCCACCTACACTTCTCCCACACCTACCCTGACATAATCTACCTACAACCATGCCTCTTACACCCTTATTGAAGACTTTAGAGGCTTGACATTCAATGAAGGGGAGAGAAGGGGACAACCTGAAGGGTTGCAGGCTAAGGATTTCCTAGCTTGTTAAAGCCCATCCATTGAGCCCCCTCTTGATGGGAAGCCTACACACTTGCTTGGGGGACCACCATGCACGAAAATTGAAAGCATACACTCCATTATATTCAACATTGAAGAGCATTGCAAAGTGGTGGTTACCTAACCTAAGAGTAGTTCAATGTAGAAGAAGATGAATAGTGTTAGAAGTTGATGTTTTTGCATTTTCCTTTCCATTTTAGTTGTAGTAACTTTTTAACCTCTTGTAATCCTCAACTCTTGCACCTTAATCTCTTTCATTTCAAGTTTAATACAAGTTTGGTTACATGTTCATGAATCTACCATTGTTGTGTTATGTTTTTCTTCATTTCATGAATCTACCATTGGTGTGTTAGGTTGAATTTTAATCTTTGTTTATTCATTATGTCTATTTACATTGTGCTTTCCTTTCTATTTACCATGAGTAGCTAGACTTTAAGTTAGCTAATCCAAGGGAAACCTCCTCTTGGGGATTCCATTTCAACTCTTCTTTCCTCCACTTGGTGTACGATGGTTCGGTTTGACTGGGTTGAAAGTGGATGTGGTGGTGAGTCTTTGATATTCCGTAGGTCTAGTCACAGTTTATGCTTGGATCCTCACCATCTCGTCCCTAGCTTGCCACGAATCAATCGTTCATCTATGCATCATTGGAGGAAGGTTTCGAGTTGAATTGGTATCGCCATTGGAGTGAACCTTTTGGATTAGCCATCATTTATTTTCTTACATTTTCATGCACAAACTTCACTCTCCGCTCATCAAAACACAAACAAAAGATTTTACACTATCTTTTTGACAAAATCACCTTCACACACTTGAACTTTCCTTCCCAGAGGAGGCGACCTTGGAATACTTTTCAAGTAAAACACAAAAATCAAAAGACTCTTTGCGCTTGGGGAGCACTTTTGTTCACATACATTTCATTTTACATATTTTTTTCATTTCATTTATCCCCTATTTCCTTGTCCTTTCTTTTGACATTATCCCTAAGGGAGAATGACACTCCCCTTCATCCATACACTAAACATTTTGAAGGATGGTTGTTAGAGGTTAGGAAATAACAAGGTTTTTCATCAAGCAACTACCAAGAAAGTGAAAAAATGAGAAAAATGAAATAAACAAATACCATTTCTAGGCAAAAGATCAAACAGCTAGAAAAAGGTGTGCTACACTACGTAAAAAGGGATAGCCTTTGAATATCATTAACATCATTTCGTTAGCCACTGATGTCTGGCCACATTACAACCTATAAAAGCCCTAATTGATCTCAAGTCTGAAGCTTGTGTGTGTTGTCAATGTATTTCGTTAAATTGTATCAATATTCTTTCATGAGATTATGTCATTATCATGATTAGTCTGCTTTCTAAAAAAAAATTCACTCCCATACTAATTGTGCATATGATTTTTTAATTGACCATCTTCTGATCACATGTCCCTTGAGAGACGAGTCACTATAATCAGATCGAATTTTTGTTGAGAGCATCCAAATAGAGATTTGAGAAATCAAAGCTGTCCATGAAGGGTAGTAAACCGAAATATTTGTTATATAACAATTCATGTTTCTAGAATAATCATACCCGCTATCTAGGGAATCCCAAATGCCAATGCAATAGATGCTTATTTTTGCATAGAAAAAATACTTATGGAAAAGAAATGTATAGGATTTAAGTCAAAATTGAGGGTTGGGTGCCCCAACGACCATGATGCTAATTTATTTTAATCAGCAATCCCACATACACATCTGTTCGACTGAAGTTTATGGGTAACTTCATTGAAAATCCTCACAAGGCAAATCTTGTCTTCTAGGGTAAATCTAGTGGTTTAACAACTTGTTGTATATGCTAAATGCAACAGAATGACCTACGAAAAATGGCATTAGAAATAAATTTTTAATTATTGTATTACTAGAGACTAACAATATTTAGGTTGGGGGTGTGATTAGTAGTTAAAAGTAGCATATTACAATGCCATTTTTAGACTAATTATACTTTGATGGAGTTTAAATGATGAAATTTCAAGGAATAAATTGTGCGAGGGATCAAAGGCGATGAATATTAGACTTTCATGCAACACCAACATATTTTGGAGCAAAATTATAAAAATTTGGACCAAGGCAAGAACGTTTGAACACCAATCAACGTTCGAACATTAGAGTGGGAAGGTCATCAGCACATTCGAACGTCCATTAAACAAAGACAGAGACAAGGTTCGAACGTTGTCCCCAAACTGGCTGCAGGGTAGTTGGTTTTTACTTGGACTTGGGCAACATACACTATTCCTTTACCCCTCCTCCTTGTCTATAAATATTCTCATTAAGGGAGAGTAAATGAGACTTCTAGAGAGCTTAATGGAGGCTTGGACTCCCACTCATATAGTTGTAGAATTGTCTTATATTTACTTCTGTCAAGGAAGATAGTTTAACTTTTGGTTGAGGAGGAAACCCTCCAAAAGTGATTAGCTTTCTTCTACTTTCTTTATTTCTTTTACTTCCATAGCTTGAACTTTCTTATTTCCTAGAGGAGTGAAACTTTTTCACTTTTCTACAGTTTTACTAAAGCTGTGAAGGGTGAAGTTTGATTCACTCATTTTTCATTGAAAATCTACTCTTTGTTTAGTGTGTTTTACTTTGTAACTCCTCTACTTGGAAGGATGAGCATCACTCACTTTTTTAACTTTACCAAAGCCATGAAGAGTGAGTATTTTCTTATTCACTCTTTAGTAAGAGGTGAAGGGCATATATAGATTATCTGAAAGTTATATTTGTGCACTTTTATTATGCTTAATGCTTTATATTCCCCTTGTTTATTGGATGATTGAATGTATCTAGCAAAACTAAGGTACTTTGTATAACCGTGGGTTCTTTCTATGACACGGATGACTCTTGCATATAAAGATTCATCAATTCAAGACAAGTACTTCGGCTAGATCTTCATGACTATCCTTCAATCTTTCTCATTACTGTGCTTCAATTTAAGAATGGAAATTAAATATTAATGTCATGGTTAGATGCCTTGTAGAAACATTTGCTTGTTTGTAGACGGGTTAAGTCTCGACACAGACAATTCTTGTAAACTTCGAAAAAGTCATCGAAATCATATTCTTAATTCTCACAACCCACCTTTATCTTTTGATTAACTTGCTATTGACACAAGGGTTAATTGAGTTATCAAGCACAACTATAATAAACCGGATGATTAACTATATGTTCAGATCCTCAAACTAAAGAGTTACCTTTTTATATTTGAACATATTTCATATTTTGTCTAAAAAACTTTCTTGAAAATAATTTGTATTTTGTTCAGGAAATCTCATACACCACTCAACGTCAAATCTTAAGGGTTATAATCATTCGGTTTCCACCACTTCTAACTTTGAAGCAACAATAAGAATTTTCTGTAGATTCGAGTCTGGACTCAAACCGGATTAATAATACAGTTTAACCGCCTGTACTTGGATTTAGTTACTGATAAGCCACCTCAATCTGTTAGGAGGCCCCTATAAAATGTAAGCCCCGCGTACACATAGGGAGCATCGAACACATCTAGCATCACTTTCATCTCTCTCATAGCTTGTACCTCACTTTAGCTCTCATTGGTCTCATCTAATCTCCCTACACTCCTATAGCAATAAAACACTTAAGTCATCATAGCCCTTCACAGTGGAGTAGGTCATCTTGATTAAACTACTAAAATTATATCTTGCTTTAGTTTCTCTCTCTATTTTATTATCTACATTAATTACTTGACAGGTGGTACGTGAAACCAATTTGTGCATCAGTAATATATATATGCATAATTTTCTTGAAAAAAGGGGGACCATAGATTGAAGTAGAAAGGAGGAGAAGTGTAAAATTAATGTCTTATGTTACATATGTTGGTTTTGATAGTCACACAAAAGGAGATAAATGAGGCTTGATTTTAAGATGAAAATGGTAGATGTGCATATGATTCAGAGAATCATAAATTTATTGACTTAAATTTGACATTAATTGGATATGGATATTCATAGGGGGAGCATAAGTTTATTTGCCAAAATAATTAAGTCTAATGGATCTTATTTTTGCTAATAGATATGTTTTTGACGATGTCAAAAGGGGAGAACTATGAAACATTGTAAATATTCGCATTGATAAAAAGGCACATGTTTAGGGGAAACCGAAGTCTATGAGTTTAATATGTTAATATGATTGATATATCCTGGATGATGTCAAAAGTGGTAGAAAATATTTCATTGATATATAAACATTTGACATTTTATATGTAGATATGCTAAGTGAGAAGATAAATTATATGTATCATTGTTTTATTGTGTTTGTCATCATAAAAAATGAGGAGATTGTTGACCTTATGCTTGGTTAAACAGAGTTTTCAAAAAAAAAAAAAAACATTCTTTTGTTACTAATCATCTTCGTATGAGTTTGGTAGTAAGGTGTTGCATAGGATTGATGCGACACATTGAATATGTAATGCGCTACATCAAATACGAAGAGTTTAAGGAGAAGATGTGCATGTAAATCAAATAATCAAAGACACAAAGAAGTGAAGACTTTTTGAGACTTCTTGGGGGCTATGAATGAGTGACAAACACATTGAAGAGTTCTTGAAATGGTAATTATTTTGAAATAGAGATTGCATTAAATTGTGTTATTTTCTCTTGTCGTAATATTTGTGAGTGAGCATCTTGTGGAGGAAAGAGAGAATTTATTATATTGATTGAGTTTGAGATTATATGGGTGTGTCTTCACCTACCGAAGAAGATGAAGCTTGCCAAGGTTTGATCTTCATTGGTTGAAGAAGATCGAGATAGTGAAAAAAGAGTTCATAGGAGCAGATGGAAAAAAAGACGTATGTCATCATGGTTGGGTAGAACCTCTATAAATCTTGTTTTTTTTTTTCTTATTTCAAACCTATTTGCATCTTCCATATATATTACTTATCATACATATTATCTTCAACATCACATAATTAATTTTTATATTTTTCATTATTAAAAATCAAAGAAAATCAAAATTGGCCACATAATGAAATAACCTAATTCACCCCCTTCCCCTATTAGATTGCTTTTTGGCCAACACCTTCAATTTGACTTCTCACCATGAAGTAGAAGATCTCGCGTAGAACTACAAAACTCATATTGCTTGTGTGCATACGAAGAATCTTGGGATGACATTCTTGAAAATTGCTTGAGACCTAGATGGATCCTTGTTGTGATCGCGTCTAAGTGAAGTTAGTTCTCACAACTTCGATTGGTGTATCCGATTGATAAATTAAAGGAAGAAAGCATCTAACCATTTATATATTAGTTGAGGTATAAAACTTATTTCCTTGTAGTCAATTTTGAGAATAGTGAATTGGGTTAGGTGAATCAAAATGTTACTCATGTTAAATTGCTTGTATTGTGGTTTGTTGATTTATTCCTTTATGTTAGCACACACATACAGTTGCAATAAAACATAGTCACAAAGTTTATTTTTTTTGAATTGACTCATTTATTTGAATATACAATCTATTCATCAATTTGGCTATTATAGTGGTTGGATTATTTGGAGAGAGAAGATTGGAGGATTTGATTGTTGTTGGTATTGCTGATTTGACACACCTTGCATCCATTCATCTATCATGGGTTTGTTCTAAAGGAGAAAATGGTTCAAACAATTAATTTGGTAATTATGGTTAATAGATTTTAAAATTGGTGTTTGTTTAGTTGGAAAGTGTCATAAACATATTCACCCCCTATAGGTCGTATGAGCCTAGTTTCATGTGTATAATCGTGATGAGAAGATCATAGCAAATTTCTCTAGTTACTACCGTAGCGTGGTAACTCGTGAAATACACTTAGGCACTCTGTCGGCATATATATTTATTTTGCTTACTTGACCTAGTTTTTGTGTTTTAGGTTTCATTGTGACAATTGGTTTGTCATTGACCGATTATCCGAAAGGATGGTCAATTTTGAGGCCATCATTGTTCAATGGCACAAATTATGCACATTAGAAGGCTCTAATTTATGTTTAATCTAGAGAGAGCTTAAAATGGCTTCAACGATTCCTTGAGCACCTTAACAGCCTGCACAATTCCATGACAAAACAATAGTAAGTCATCTACAAGTGCAACTTAAGCCATGTTGAGCTTTTCACTCCTCCACCAGAATTTGAAAGAGTTGTTTGATTCAATAGTTTCCTGCAGAAGAAGGTCAGGGGGATCTCCATAGCAAATTAACAATTAAAATTGACAGAAAATTTGGGGTTGGGATGCAAGTGCTTATCCAATGTTTTATTTATGGGGAGGAAGTAAAGCATTTCCAAGGAATCAAATATGACGCCCTAGTCCACTGGATCATTATTTTATTAGGTATACCTTAATAGCCGATCTCCGAGGCCCTTCATTCTTGCGATAATCCCAATGATATCTTGAGTAAGCATGATGTTCTCAATCTTTCTATTAGAGAGATGACAACCTGGTTTGACCTTATAATTTCATTGGTAGTGTGTGTGGGTGGGGGGGGGGGGGAGGGTAGGTGCCAAAGCTATTATATTGTTAGTTAGTTCCTTTTAGGTGTCATATTTCCAAAAAACACTCTCATTGCAAATGTAATATCATTCCCACTAGACAGCCAATATTTTTCCAAAAAATTGTTGTTAAACCATATATCGTAGTGCCTTATGTTCGTTAAATTGGCATTGAAATAGACTTTTGATCGTTGGTGGTTGGCTTTAACGGAGTTTATAACAGTTTTAACGTAATTTACAATTATATAGTATTATGCATAGATTTTTATAATAAAAAGATATACTTTATTATTAGGTCAAATCAAAGGAAAAGAATCTAAATTTACCCTTTAAAAAAATATATTGATAACCCTTTCTTCAAAATTTATAGTCTAACTCTCAAGTTACGGAAGAGATACAAGTGAACTATGACAAAATTAATGATTGTGTACTTTCCTCTAATAACCGCAGCAGTGCATATTTCTATATAGCAAGGGGTGATGTGTATGTGGGCAAAAAGCATGATGGTTAAATAAAGTTTACACTAAAACCAAAAATAAAAAATGGTAAGCTCATGCAATAATCAAGTTGTATTTCATTCCTCACTCCCCCTTAAACTCCAAATGAAAACTCTTTCAGAATAACTGTCAGGCAAAATATGGCTTAAAGGGTTATCTGCCAACCCATAACATCTTTGCTGCCGTCGGTCATCAAGGGGCAATGATATGATTAACCAAAAACAACAAGAGGAAACTGTTTTACTCCCTCCTGGTTTACCCCTATTACACAGAACCCTCCTACGGTTGTCAGACTAAAATGCATCATCATATTTTTCATCCAATTTAACGGGTGGTGTACCCCATGCTCCTACTGTGAAATTTGATATAAACAAAGCAAGTTAAAGTTCAAAAATACCCCCAAGCTTTATATCCCTTTCTCTCTTCTATCATTGTCCCCCTTATTCTCTTGGCTCACCAGGTTTCTACAAGTTTCACCCACCATAACCCCTCTCCCTCTCTCTAGGTGGCTTGGTTAATGTCTAACTCATTCATAGGCTGTTGGAGATTATGAAGATGACTGGAATTGTTGGGCTGCGAGATAATTTTGGGGCTATTTTGGTTTTTTAATTAAAAATATACTGTATTTACGTCATTTTATTTTCACGGTTAACAGACTTAAGTTTGCATTTATATCCAACAACAATATGAAGTTATGTGCTATTTTCATAAACCCCCGGGGACTATGTGTAATTAGTGTAAATCACAAGGGGTTAAATGAAGTTTCCCCAAACAACAATTTCTTCAATGACTTATACATAGTATATGGCCAAGTACCGTGTATCTTAAGGCCCATAGTAGGTGAGAGCTTCACAAACACTCTCTTTCTTTCCTTCTATACGCCAGTAGTTTAAATTCCAAACTTCTTGCTAATCATTTCAAACAAGAAAGCTTCATAACTGTTGCACAATCCTTATCCCGGATCTCTCCATGTTTTCTAATTTTTTCTTCTAAAGGAAGCATGAAAAAAGTTGCAATCACCTCTGAAAGTCCATCTTCTTCGTGCAAGTAAGCTTACAGTTAATATAGGTCCTTTATGTTTCCTCACAAGTAATCATAACTGCTTTTGAGTACTATATTTCGGGATTGTCCAATCATATGCTTTTCAAATCGATAGTCAGCATGTGGTAACTGATTATGGCAAAAAAGTACAGAAGTTTTTCCTTCAAAAATACAGTGACTAGGTTCTAGGGCTTTCTTTGAACATTTCTAATTCTTGTAGTGTCGCAGCATAGCAGTTAAAGTGCTTACAAATAATACAAGTAAAGAGGTGTTAGAGATGGAAGGACAAGGAGAGGTAAAAGAGGAAACACTGCCGCCGGGGTTTCGGTTTCATCCTACGGATGAAGAGCTCATCACTTACTATCTGATAAACAAGATCTCAGATGCTAATTTTACAGGAAGGGCCATTGGAGATGTTGACCTCAACAAATGCGAGCCATGGGATCTCCCAGGTGGTTGTACGCACAAACTTTGTCTTCATAAACATTTATAATACCGACTTAAGACTAACTCAAGATTGGCTTGATCAACAATCGACATTAGGTATGCATAGATCTGTGTTATATATGGTCTCAGCTCATGTTTTCACAAACATCTATTAGATCTGCATATGGTTAGTTGCAGACTTGCAGTACAAAGAATTTTTCTACCGAAACTTGTATTTTCTACTTATCAAGGGTTCTACTCGGATACAGTATAACTCATTGAAATTATTAGGCTGCATCACGGTTTGTCTTCAAACTGACCTAATAATTATTTTTACACCTTTCTGATCATGCTGTACCGTTACTTTCCCCCTATGTGTAGATCTACGGCGTTGTTAATTCTTGGGCAAAAGATTAAGCACGGTTCCAACTTGTCCTAACAAGCCATGCAAACCCTATTTAATATTTTTCTCGATCTCACTCAGGGAAGGCAAAGATGGGCGAAAAGGAATGGTATTTCTTCAGCCTCCGTGATCGAAAATACCCAACTGGAGTGAGAACAAACCGGGCCACAAACACAGGATACTGGAAGACTACGGGGAAGGACAAGGAAATCTTCAACAGTGCAACCTCAGAATTAGTTGGAATGAAGAAGACATTGGTTTTTTACAAAGGGAGAGCTCCAAGAGGAGAGAAAACCAACTGGGTCATGCATGAGTATCGTATCCATTCCAAATCTGCCTTCAGAACAACCAAGGTAGTCCATATATTTCATCAATCAAATTTCTTTTTCAAAATTTAACACTTTTAAAACGGTTAAATCACAATTCTAAACTTCGCATCCATTAGAAGGTCATCAAGGGATCGAAAAGTGCGCAATTTAAGAAAAGTACTCGAAATCCGTAAGAATGGCTAGCCATTCCAGTTAACAAACAAGGCTTTGGTCAACTTATCTAGTGAAGCTCCATAACCATAATGATATCATTTTAAATGTTTTATTCCATTTCTTTGTCGCCCTGTATCTTTTACCTCTTGTTGTTACCTATACCTCCTTTTCTTCAGGGAAAACACTACGCTTGAGCTGGTTGATTTTTTCATATTGACTATTAAATTTCCAGCTATTGGCACAAAACGTCACAGATGTTTTAGAACAAAAGATATTATTCGAAAATATCATTTTAAGTTTGCATATTGACCTTGATCTTCTTACATTAGAGAAAAATCATCTTATTTATTTTCACGACATACTCTATTGAAATTAGAACACTGTGGTTCATTTATGGGAGTTACCTTGTCAGCCAAATCAATTTGTTTATTTTTCAGTATCTAAAACAACAAACATATGCGTGATAGAAGAAAAAGACGCTTATACTGGGCAGTTATAAGGTGAACCGAATTTAGCTGAAGCAAAAATAAATAACCACTAATGGTGGTGGATGCACAAAATTATATTGACAACTAATTATAAAGAGACGAAAAAAATAATGTTACGACTTAAGAGGATAAATACAAGAGAAAACGTAAAATACGAGTTACGAAATGAACCATTAACATGCATTTGATTTATTTAAGAGGTTTTTTATTTCGAATTTAGCAGGATGAATGGGTGGTTTGCCGCGTCTTCCAGAAGAGTGCCGGAGGGAAAAAGTACCAATCCAACCACTCCAGAGCTGTGAATCCCTACAATCTCGAAATAGGTCCAAGTGCCATGCCATCACAAATCTTGCAGCCTGACACTTTTCAGTTCCCTGTAGGAAGAAACTACATGAGCAATGCAGATTTGGCAGAGTTCACTCGGGTTTTCCGAGGCGCCTCAACCAGCATGAACTTGCCAATACAACCCCAAATGAACTACCCCGTCGGAGGCGGCTGTTTCACTATATCTGGATTGAACTTAAACCTCGGTGGGGGAACATCAACACAGCCAATTTTGCGGCCAGCCCAACCACATCCCCCCGCTATGAATCAACAAGATGTGGGTTCATCCCTTCTAACTGGTGCTCTGGCAAATGAGGCTGGTTATGGCACAGATATGAATCATGCCAATGGAGTCAGCAACAGGTTTATGACCATGGACCATTGTGCCGATCTGGACAACTACTGGACTCACTACTAGGAAAAGAGAATATAATGACAAAAATTATTCGTGTACGTTCATTTAGTTACTTTGTTGTAGGCTTAGTAATGCGTCTACTTAACTTCTCCAGGTACACGTTTCTGTTTTATGTATTTCACACCGTTAAACTGCGGCAAATCTTAGGTATTGGAACCACAATCCTCTACATGGAAAGGTGCCATTTCCCTAGTCAAGTATGTTTAAGGAAAGAAGTAGAATATTTGGTTTTTGCTATGCGTCTTTTATTTAATTATTCCAAGTTCCACTTGCTGTGTCTGCCCACTTCCTTCTGAATCTTATATGAATGCCAGAACAGTTTATATATCTGGTTTGACGAGTTGGAGAAGAACTAAAAATTTGACCTCATTTGTTGACACGAATTTTTGAATTGACTATAAACCCCATTAAATATCGGAACGTTCTCTTCATTCAATTGTTTCAATAAAAACTACGTATTCATGTCAGCAAATAATGTCAATTTTTTAAGTCTGTATAGCATTATTCATTAGAGAATAATGTAACAAAGCACCACTTTGATGATATTTTCTACAAAAGAGGGTGATTTATTTATGAGCGTTGCAGCCTCAATCATATCTATGGGAATTGCCCTACATGAGCCTAAAAGAGGCTTTCAGTAGTACTGTATAGGTCGGGCGCTAAACAGGTTAACAAACATGTTTAATACAAATAAACTCAAGGGGACGAGTAGCATAAATGAAGGTGATGAAAGAACTTAAGCTGCTTATTAACTATTGGGATTAACTTGAAAGAAAAAAGTTTTTCAGGTATGTGGAGTCAATGAATATTTTCTCATTAGCTAGATTGTCTATCCTAGACGACATTGATGTGTGTACTGTAGGGGCAAGTAATAAAGGTATTTATTGTATATGTATTGGAGCAGACAAGGCTGCCTGCACTTGTCTCTATGCAAGAGTCAATTATGTATGCAACAAGTTTTCCACTAGCAATTGCGTTGACCATATTTGTATGGAGGGTCTTGGATCACGTGTTAGGTGTCTAGAGCATTAATTAGAAAATATTTGTCTCATATCGCGTTCTTTTATTCACCATTGTTCTAGCAAAGTCACCAATAACATATCATCATTTGTAAATCATATATCATATAAATCAAACTTAAGAATCCAAGTGTTTGATTAGTACAACATTCCAACCTTAGTTTAGTCATAATACCCAAATTGCTACAACTGCACACAACTCTTAGTAATACCCACTACTACACTTTATACATTCACACACATACTTATACACATATACATTATAAAACATCCCCTATACAATTCCTTCATCCTTGATTCACACAAATACACCATTTTACCCTTCAATTTCTTACATTTGTAATAGTAGATGTGTCCACATCCATCTCTAGTTCTACCACTATCTCTACTGGATCTGCCTGAATCCATCCATTCTAGATCTACTGCACCAGTTGCACTAACCTTGTTGGATCCCTAGGAACTTCCTGATCCATTTCAATCTCAATCATCTGATGAGTTAATTCTAATTCCGCATCCAACCAATGTTGCATTATCATCCATTGTTGTGCTGGATTAACACCTTATAATTTTGAGTCACCCCCCGAGTTAACTGTATCCTGTATCGCTCTTCCCAAAGCCTCTGCCATCAATCTAATCCGCATTCTTCTAGCATATTCCTCATGTCCCACAACCCTATAAAGCTGATGCAGTTCATTGCCAATCACCAATTAATACATCTTCACTTACCAATAAATAGCACAATCATCAAATAGTTTGTATTAATCACTATATCAACATATAAAAATCTCATAAACAAAGCATCGTATCACTTTTATAACAAAATGTTAATAGGGTAAATACCTTGTGTAGTGCTATAGACCTTGAGAGAGCATAAGTTATATGCTAAGATGAGTAAATATGTGTTCTGGATGAAGGAAGTAAAATTTTTGGTCATGTTGTGTTGGAGCAGGGTGTAGCAGTTGACCCCGCAAAGATTGAAGCATTGTTGAAGTGGGAACCATCGAGGAATGTGATAAAAATACATAGTTTCCTGGGCTTAGCAGGTTACTACAAGAGGTTTGTGGAAGTCTTCTCAAAGCTAGCTATGCCAATGAGCCGGATACGATGTTTGGATTCTTAAGGGAAAAAGATTATTGTGGACTCAAGAGTGTGAATTAGCATTCTGCACCCTCAAGGAAAGGTTGACAACAACACCTGTCCTCATTATTCTGAGCAGTGGGGAAGAATACGATGTTTACTTAGATTCTTTGTTAAGAGGCTTAGGATGCGTGCTAATGTAGAGAGGTAAGGTAGTTTCAAGACAACTAAAGATTCATGAATAGAACTATCCCACTCACGACTTGGAGTTTGCTATTGTAGTTTTTACTCTTAAGTTGTGAAGGTGTTACCTGTATAGAGAAAATTTTCAAGTGTTTTTTGATCATAAAAACCTCAAGTATATATATTCACACAGAAAGACTTGAATCTTTGGAAAAGAATGTGGATTGAATATCTAGAAGATTATGATTTCACACTCAACTACCATCCGGGGAAGACTAATGTGGTATCAGATGCACATAGAAGAAAGTTGAGGGGTGAAATCAATGTTCTTGTTTTTAATAGGTGGAATATGATTGATGCTATGAAGGAATTTGATCTATTGGTGGATAGACAGAAGGATCAACCATGATTATTTAATCTTGTAGCTCAACTAATTCTCCGAAAAATGATTGTATAGTTGCAATGATTATATACTAAGTTGGGAATTATCCGGGGTAGATTGGAAAAGAAAGAGATTGTTGAGAACTGGTCTATACATAATGATGAGTTACAGTTTCGTGGAAGACTATGTGTACCAAACAATGACCAAGTAAGAGAAGAAGTGTTGGAGGAGAGCCATCGTTCAAAATTCTCTCTACATCCTAGTAGTACTAAGATGTATAGAGACATGAAACGTCAATATTTGGTAGAAAGGGATGAAAGAAGACATGGATAAGTATGTTGTAAAGTGCGCAGTGAGTCAACAGGTAAAGATTGAGCATCAAAGACTAGGAGGTTTGCTCCAATCTCTATCGATTCTTGAGTGGGGGTAGGACCATGTTACTACATATTTTGTGTTAGGATTACCCAAGAACGTCTATGGTCATAATGTGATTTTGTTTGTTGGTTGATAAATTGACAAAGACTGCCCAATTTATACCTGTTAAGACCACAGATAACTTGGAAACCATAAGCCAGTGATACATTCTGGAGATAGTAACGTAACATAGGGTACCGTTGTCAATTGTGTCTGATCGACATAGTTGCTTTGTGGCTAAATTCAAGTAGAGCTTGTAGAAGGCATTGGAAAAAGAGTTGCATTTTAATACAACCCTTCATCCATAGACAGATAGACAATCTGAGAGGCTGATCCAAATTTTAGAAGATAGGTTAAGGGCATGTGTTCTTGAGCTCAAGGGAAATTGGAGTGAACTTCTTCCATTGGTGGAATTTGCCTATAACAACATCTATCAGGCAAGTATTGGAATGACATCTTATGAGGCATTGTATGAAAGACCATATAGGTCCTTGACTTATTGGTTAGAAGTTGGAGAGAGTTGCTTGTTTATACTAGAAATTGTTCGGGAGACAACTGATAAAAGTCAACTAATTAGGGAAAGATTACGCATGTCTAAAAGTAGACAAAAAAGCTATGCAGGTATAAGAAGAAGAACCTTGGAATTCCAAGAGGGGGATTATATGTTCCTCAAGGTGTCACCCAAAAAGAGAGTGTTTAGATTTGACAAGAAGGAAAAATTAGCACCAAGGTACATCGGACCATTTGAAGTGATCAAAGTTGGGGACAAAGTAGCGTATCAACTTAGGTTACCAGCCCAATTTTCATGGATACATGACGTGTTCCATGTGTCAATGTTAAGAAAGTGAAAATCCGGTACAACGCATGTCATGGATTTGGAATGAATTGAAATTCAAGATGGAGTAACATATAAAGAATAAGAGGTGAAGATTCTCGATAACAATAGGAAGGTGCTTCGCAATAAAGTAATCCAATTGGCAAATGTCATGTGGCAACATCATGGGATTGAGTAAGCTACAAGGAAACTAGAGCTGGAGATGCAAGAGAAGTACCCTCATTTGTTCTCTACTTAAGGTAAGTTTTGTGGACAAAAATTTCTTTAAGGGAGGTGGATTGTAAACCTCCACATTCTTATCTTTATATAGTAATGTAATTATTTTTAAATGCCCATATATGTAATGATGTAAGCATGAACTATATAAATTGTAAGAGTAGAAATAAAAATGTTACGCGAGGTAATAAAGTGTATACTAGAAGTTCGTAAGTATTCCAGAGTTAAAACACATTTTTGATAGAATTCGGGTAGGAAGGAATTTTACACTACCTTAGAATTTGGACCATAAAATTTTACCCTGATGTCTATTTGATCTGAAATTTTTATAGTAGACACTAGACTTCTAGAGCTACAAAAGAGTATTTCAAGAAACTTTTCCAAATCGACCTCTAAAAAGGCAAAAATGTCATTGGAAGTTCAACTAAAAATTGAAGTCAGTTCCAATGACAATTAGTCCCAATACTTTTGTGTTTGAAAGAACTTTGATGAAAATTCAAAAGTACTAGGAGCAAGTAACATTCGGTTGCCAAAATGACGTTCGAACGTCAGGTAGAAAGTTTGAACGTTAAGCCTCTAGTTCAAATGTGAGGTCGCGATTTTGAGTATCATATTTGCTCCAATTGGATTGTTTCACATAATTTAAATACCCAAGGATGTGTTTCCTTACCCTATTTCATCAGTTCTAACCATACAGACTCTTGGAGAGCAAGAAAGAAGATGAGAAACACGAGATTAAGGGGAAATTTCACGTTGGAACTGCTTGGTATTTTTCCTTGTTATCCCTGACCTACTAACATCTCCCTCAATGTGTATGTATGATGTGTCAATGAAGGGGAATACCACTCTCTCTTAGGGATGATGTCAAAAAAAAGGCAAGAAAATGGAGTGTACAAAAATGCTCCCCAAGCACAAGGAGACTTTTGTGGGTCGTGTTTTACTTGGAGGTATTCCAAGGTCGTTTCCACGAGGAAGGAATGCAAATCAAGTGGAAGGTGATTTCGAGTGAAATGAAAGTGTAAAATCTTTGTTGTTGAAAGTTGTTTAGTGAAGTATGTGATAATGAAAATGAAGTGAGAACAAATTTTGGCTAACCTCTTAACACCTTCCCTCAATGTATGTGTATGATGTGTGTATGAAGGGAAATATCACTCTCCCTTAGGAATGATGTCAAACGAAAGGGCAAGAAAATGGATAAATGGAATGTCAAAAATATGGGATGTGAGTGTACAAAAATGCTCCCCAAGAGCAAGGAGACTTTTGTAGGTCGTGTTTTACTTGGAGGTATTCCAAGG
>CM042198.1:2170141-2188403 GCA_023539305.1 Ilex asprella
TGAAAGAACTTTGATGAAAATTCAAAAGTACTAGGAGCAAGTAACATTCGGTTGCCAAAATGACGTTCGAACGTCAGGTAGAAAGTTTGAACGTTAAGCCTCTAGTTCAAATGTGAGGTCGCAATTTTGAGTATCATATTTGCTCCAATTGGATTGTTTCACATAATTTAAATACCCAAGGATGTGTTTCCTTACCCTATTTCATCAGTTCTAACCATACAGACTCTTGGAGAGCAAGAAAGAAGATGAGAAACACGAGATTAAGGGGAAATTTCACGTTGGAACTGCTTGGTATTTTTCCTTGTTATCCCTGACCTACTAACATCTCCCTCAATTTGTATGTATGATGTGTCAATGAAGGGGAATACCACTCTCTCTTAGGGATGATGTCAAAAAAAAAGGCAAGAAAATGGAGTGTACAAAAATGCTCCCCAAGCACAAGGAGACTTTTGTGGGTCGTGTTTTACTTGGAGGTATTCCAAGGTCGTTTCCACGAGGAAGGAATGCAAATCAAGTGGAAGGTGATTTCGAGTGAAATGAAAGTGTAAAATCTTTGTTGTTGAAAGTTGTTTAGTGAAGTATGTGATAATGAAAATGAAGTGAGAACAAATTTTGGCTAACCTCTTAACACCTTCCCTCAATGTATGTGTATGATGTGTGTATGAAGGAAAATATCACTCTCCCTTAGGAATGATGTCAAACGAAAGGGCAAGAAAATGGATAAATGGAATGTCAAAAATATGGGATGTGAGTGTACAAAAATGCTCCCCAAGAGCAAGGAGACTTTTGTAGGTCGTGTTTTACTTGGAGGTATTCCAAGGTCGTTTCCTCGGGGAAAGATGTGAATCTTTAGAAAATGATTTTGCTGGAAAGAAAGTGTAAAAATATTTGTTGGTTTGAAGATTGGTGTGTGAGTGTATTTTGATGAAATAGAATGAGAAAACGTGCTGGAAAATCACAAAGGTTCATTCCAATGGGAATGCGAAATCAACTCAATCCCTTCCTCCAATGGTGCTTAAATGTACGATTGATTCGTGGGAAGCTCGGGACTAAAATGGAGGTGAGGATCAAGCATACCCCATGGCAAAGCCTACGGTGTATCAAGAACTCACAACCATTTCCTCACCCCAACCCAGTCAAACTGAGTCATTGTGCTCCGAGAGGAGGAATGAAGAGAGTTGGAATGGCAAACTCAAATAGAGGTCTCCCTTGGATTGACCAACCAAAATATTTAGCTACTCATGCTTAATTTGAAACTAAATATAATGAGGACGCATTGCAAAGAAATAAGGTTATTGAATAAATAAATGCAAGAAAACATTAGCTATAAGAGAAAGCAATGAATACCCATTTCAAACTATGACAAAATGAAGAACATAGAAGCATTAATGTTGAAAGCTTTAAATGAAGATTAAGCTTGAAGACAACTAGAAATAAATGACATTGAAGGTATTAAATGACACTTAGAAGATTCTTACATCCAAAAAGAAGTCAATGCATGAAAGGAAATACAAAAACTGAACTTCTATCTCTATATTATTCATCTTCTTCTTCCCAAACTTTCTCTCTATATCTTGTGTAGTGTATGGAATGCTGAATAATGGAGAGCTTCCTTCCCAAAAACATGCCCTGGAGTTCTCCTCAAGCTCTGTGATGAGATCTCCATCCATAGGCTGTCATGAGGGATGGGCTAGATAGGATGGTGTAGAGCAGCCTGCACACCCAACAACCCCAATCTTCTCTCTCTTCATTGATCACCTAGGGCTCCAAAAGTCCAAAGGGAGGTGTTAAAGGGGTGAACAATGTTGTGGGCATGCCAGAGGAGTGGGGAGACTTGTTGGTGGGACCCTTAAGGCTGTAGAACATGACTACAGAATTTGGAGAAGAATCAACAAGGCGTACCGGTACGCGTACCAGTACTCCGACCTCCAGTAGCATCAGCGTACTGGAATGCTTTGGCTAGTTTTCTGATTTTTTTTTATTTCCTCCTCTTCTGAGTTATTATCAGGCCATTCCTTTATCTCCATCATCCTCAAACCATTTGGAAAGGCTTTAAGACGCATCATTTGGTACCTTATACACCACAATTCTTCATTAAAAGCTCAATTAGCATAAGTCCACAAATTTAATCCCCAAAAGCAAGTGGAAAAGGAATGAATTATCACATGAAATATACAATGTTTTGTGCTAATCAGTTATGATGGGTGAACAAGGTAGAATTGTTGTGTAGGTTCCTAAGAAGCAAACAACATACATGAGATTATGGGTTGATGCTACTAAGTTAATTATTGATTGCTTTAATTTTTGGAATGTTTATTCCTGTCATTGATTTATTGTATTTCGTACACTTAAGATCATTACAACTACCGTGATTTTACTCTAAAAAAATTATATGTGTTCTTTTCCAAAAGTGACTTGCCTTCTTTTATTTGTTTTAAAATCTCGTTTGGATTTGAGAGAGATTTCCTACAAGCTTTTGCGCATCCTCTATAAAACATTACCAATTTTGGTAGCAAGGAGGATAACGAGTTAGATGAGCAAGTTGATCTTGAAGCTGTAGTGGGACAGTATAAGTATTCTGGAGTGGAGGTTTAGAGATGCTTTATTTTAGTTCTGATTATTGTATTTGGTGATATTTTTGTGAAACAATGTTTCAGTTAGTTTTATTATTCCGTTGCTAGATACTATTTGGTTTGGAATTGTAAGGTGGAGAAATTACGATATTTTATTGGCTTTAGCATTTATTCTTTGACAGATGGATGAATGGTTTAGTATTTAATGGTTAGTTTTAGTTGCTCTCTTGATTGGATGATTTTTAGATAGTAATGCTTTCTAGGGTGAATTTTGGGGCATTACGAAACCCAAAGAATCAACACTGTTTGGATGGTATTGATAGCATCCGGATGGTATTGCCTTTAATAAAAGTAGCTTGTTCACGAACTGTCAGTTTTGTAGTTCCCTCACACTAGAAACTTCAAAAATCAACAACTTTATCTCCCTTTTCCCTTCAGATTTGCCTCACCTATAATGTTTTTTTACTTTTACTCTGATCAAACACTTACCCACCATATTTTACAAGTTATACCGATTGAAACCTTGTAAAAATCTCTATTGATCAAGAAATTCAAGAAATCTCCTCAAGGATCTAAGTAAGAAGTTAAGAGCTCGTAAGGACAACGCTTCTTCTAGTCAAGCAAGGTGAGGAGCCTCTCCACTACCCCTAACAGTACCATAGGAGGAAGAACAACCCTAGGTTCAAAGTCAGTTCGATAATAATATGTTTGAGAATATCGAACAACAAATTTGGTATGATACTCACTTTTTCTCTAAGACTATTATTCCTGAAAGGCATGTGATATATGAGGATTTTGAACAAAATGGGGTTACACAAAATTTAGCAGCACATGTTTGGTTAAATTATGTGAAGCTTGTTGATCTTGCATATGAATGTTTTGTCCTGAGAGTTTTACACCAATGCACAAGAAACTGGGCCAAGAAAATTGCGTGCATATGTCAGGGGGATTACATTTCAAGTTATACCATCTACAATTGCATATTATTTGAACCCAATACCAAGGCATCAACATCCCAAATATCCCTTTACTACATTGCTTAATATGTCTACCATTAGGATTGAGTTGACTGGAATCCAAATTATTCTGGGGTAGGCCAAATAAGTATATTAAGTACGAAAATTTGACTGACAAATATCAAATTCTAAATTTGATAACTGTAAACAATTTGCTTCCCTAGTCTTAGAAAAATAAAATCTACACGGAAAGAGCTTATTTTTCGTATTCTTTTGGAATGAGATACACCATTGAACTGCCGTTGACTGTCAAAAAAAAACCCCTCACTTCCTTTTGTTGTTTTTACACCAAAATTATGTAGATTCAACGGGGTGATTGATTGTTTGAAAACGTTGTTGTTCTTAAGCTCCTAACATGAACCCTCAAATATGTATATGACTTATGTGTGTGGGTGAGTGTCACTCTCACTTGGATTCATGCAAGAGAAAGTGCAACGAAATGGTGGTATGAAATAGAATGAACAAAATGAGTGAAATATGAACAAAAGTGCTCCCCAATCGCAAGGAGTCTTTTGTGTGTCGGTGTTTTACTTGAAAAAATATTCCAAGGTCATCTCCTCAGGGAAGGAAAGTTCAAGTTGTGTGAAGGTGATTTTGTGAAAAAGAGAGAAAATGTAAAATCTTTGTTTGAGTTTTGTGGTTGAAGTTTTCAGAATGAAAATGAAATAAAAACAAGTGTTGGCTAATTCAAAGAGGTCATTCCAATGAGAATACCATTTCAACTTCAATCTCTCCTCCGATAGAGCTTGAATGAACGATTGATTCGGGGGAAGCTAGGGACAAGATTGGTGAGTATCTAATCATAAACCGTGGCTAGACTTACGGGATATCAAAGGCTCACCAACTTATCTACTCTCAACCTCGTCAAACCGAACCATTGGACTCATAAGGGAAGGAAGAGAATAAATTGAGATGGAAAATCCAAGAGGAGGTCTCCCTTGAATTAGCCATCTAGAAATGTAGCTATTCATGTTTAAAAGGAAATACAAGCATAATGTAAATGGAAATAATGAAGACATTTAGCATAGAACTTAACTTAAAGCAAGAAATCTTAAGCTATGAAGAAAAATATACAATACCCATTTTAAAGCTAGAAAATGAAGAAAAATATGAACAACAATGGTGAACTGAAGAACATGTAATTAAACTTGCTATATACTTGAAATGAATGAGATTTAAGTGCAAGAGTTAAGGATTAAAAGAGTCTTATAATAAACTACAAGTGAAAAGATGGAAGAAAATACAAAAATATAAATTTCTCACACTATGACACTATTCATCATCTTTTTCCTTGGAAGCTTTCTAAGCTTAGGTAGCCACCCCCTTGAATGGCTTGTGAATGCTGAATATAATGGAGTGGGAGTCTTCAATTTTCAAGCATGGTGGTCCCTAGCATGTGTGTTCAGGCCTCCCATCAATGGGAGGTAGAATGGATGGACTTTGACAGGCTAGGAAAGCCTACCCAGGAGCCCACATGGTAGCCCACTTCTCTCCCATCCTCCATAAATGGCAAGCCTCAAAAGTCTTCAAATGGTGTGAGGGAGGCATGTAAATGTGTAATGAAATGTTGGGGGGCAAGTGGGAGAAGTGTAGGTGGGCCCCCAAGTAAGTTAAAATGGGTTACAGGAGGTTCGAGGTTGCTTCAGGGGAGCATACCGGTACTTAGAAGCTTCTGGAGTCGGGCGTACCAGTATTGTTTTTCTGCTCAGGATCACTTTTTGTAGAATTGGCATAATTTTTGATCCAACCGTTGGATTGAGCTGAAATGTTGACATGATATAGAAGTCATCCAGATCTACAACTTTTATGTTTTGCACTCTTTCAGATTCGAAGTGGATCATGGTCATAGTAGAGGAAAACCGAGTCCCTTCTTCCAAATGATGTGGCAGCTGGTGCCTTTGTTCCCAAGCACCAATACCTCTTTGATTTCTTCACTTTTAAGCTTCCAAATCTTTATGTATTGTGTCCATGCGTTCACCACATATCCATCATATTTGCAAGGCCCCGAAATCAATGATATAAGCTATAAATACATGCAACATCAAAACTTCAACATTATTCATAAAATTGGCTAACACTAAGTACTTAAATGCAAAGTTGAGTTTAAATGCATGTAATGAGGCCTTTACATATGCAATATTATGCACTCATCAGTGATAGTGAATCCATCATGGCCTCTAGTGGAGTATTTGGCTCCTAGGATAAATCGTGACTGAAAAAGAGCCATGGAGTTTAGGTAGAGGCTCAACAAGAAGCATCACTAGAATCACAAGCAGACCATTCCTAAAAGATGCAAATTTTTAGCCACCAGAGGAGCCCCAACAACAGGAAGAGCAACAACCCAGTTTGATCTTGAGATCAAGATGACCCAATTTGATCAAAGGATGACTAAGTATGAGGAGAACTAGAACGAGATTCTTAGGCTGCATGGAAGAAGATATGGTGGTGACCCCTATTAATCAGCCTAACCAACCGGAGTTTCTGCAGCTCATGCTCTCTCTTAACATTTAATAAATTCTCTATTTACATATGAGTTTATGCACTTGGTTTTGAGTACTTTGGATGCTTTTATGTTTTGAATTATGGTTTTATTTAGTTAATTCTGTTAGTTTTTGTTTTTTCACATAAATTTTATTGTGTTAAGATAATTAGTTCATATTATTCTTGGTAAAGTTATATTGTAATTCTGTTGGTTTGCAAGTATAACCCTAACTAAATCACAGTGGATTTTCATACACTATATGTGCATTGTCTCTATATTTTCAAAGAAATCTCATCATTTGAGCACGTAATGATTTCTTATTTTGAAAAACCTTTTGAAATAACATGATCCTTTGTGAAGCTTACATACATAGTGGAGATGTGAAAGCCCTTCTGCATATTTTGAATTAATATCCCTTGAAGAGATTTTTAACATTTACTCAAGTAAGAATTTCAGTTAAGGGAATTTTTTTTATTTTAAAAATGTTATTAATCTTGTTTTGATTAGCACTCATTGAATGACATGTTAACATTTTTTTTAAATCTTTATGTGAATGATGCAGGTGTATTAGTTCTAAAAAATAATCTTAGGTCATTTGAGATTTTATTTTGAGCCTTAGTCATTTCTTTTGCAAATCTATATCCGTAGTAAACGGTGATTGAGCCTTGGTAAGAATTCTTTTCTTAAACCCATATGTTAACCAAACCAATGTAAATACAATTGTCCAACCCTTACTATTTAATTTTCTTGTACCCTCTCTTGAAAATGCATTATACTGGAAAAGAGATAAATAGAAAAATAGGGTTGAAAAGAACAAAAAAAAAAAAATCAAAAGAAAAGTTTGCAAAGAAAGAAAAATAGCCATGAAATTGCAAGCCTAAGATTAAAAATGAAGAATGGGAAGTATGATGTTCAACAAGAGCCTAGAAAGTTAAAGGGGGAGGTGTGCTGCACAAATGGAAAGGGACAACTTTTTGAATCCCTTAGACGTTGTTTCTTAGAACCCAAATACTCGTAGCGATGTTATAACCCTAATAAAGTCCTTTTTGATACCATAAATCATGCACATATATCATATTGATCGATTCATTAAAAGAAAAAGTGTTGATAATGTTGTTTGATATAGTGTTAATTTTCTTTCATGAGATTATGCCAAATTTCAATTTTATTCAAATAGCCTTCCTTTGGAATACTACATGTGCCATTACTTTGCTTTGATTACAAAATTCTTATCACATGTAATTTTTTAGTGATAGTCACTAAAACTTGAGTGTATTATTTGCTGAGTGATTTCCATAAAAGGATTGAAATCAAGGCTAACTCTTGTACAGCATAGTAAATGACTATGATATTTCTTAATTGCTTTTAAAATAAATAAATCTCTGCACATACACATGAGTATTTTCTGAAAATATAAAGAATAGTGTTACAATTTTTGTGCTACTCTTTCATTGATTAGGAGAGAAGGTATTCTAGCATAAACATAGAATGATGATTTAATTTTATACGTGAAAATTTGAATTATGTTATCTTAGCCATTAAAGTTTGTAGATACCTTCACTAGAAACCTTCACAAGATAATACTCGTCTACTGGGGATCACCTTGGGATTTAACAGCTTATTACATAAACTAATTGCAATCGTGAAATCTACGAAAGTGATTTTATTACTAGGGACTAGTAATGTTTGGTTGGGGGTATGATTAACCTTGAAAAGTGTACTAATGAATTAGGGTTTTGGGTTAATAGTCTGCATTAATTGAATTAAAATGATTAATTTGAATAATATTGTGACTAAAGTTTAATTCATATATCTCGCAAGGTTTCACATGCAATCACAAGAACTTCAAGGGATCAAAGCATGAAAGGCAAATGAAGGAGGGAGGCAAAAACAATTTCAGTAATGACCTTCACCATCCCAACACCAAAACAAGAGAATCAGCACCGTCCAGATGGTGGTGGTGTAAAACCCCACATGTGTTATATTAATATAATGATAAAACTGTTAGTAATTTATTATGTGTAAAGGCGTAGAAATGAACCATACAGTTATAACCGTAGGAAACACTAATATTGTAAATATTAGTTAAAACTTAGTTGTAGCTTGTAACATATAAAATCGTTGGCCATAGAACTTGTACCAACTATGTATGATGTCCAAATGAATGTTGTATAAGTCTAGGTTGGTTTTAGAAAGGCTTGGAATAGATTGAAAATGAAAAATAGTGGAAATAGGTAAAACAGGGCTAACCGTACCAGTACTGTGTACTGGTACTAATTGTACCAGTACTGTATACTGATACCCCGAGGTCCAGAGAGTTTACCGTACCGGTACAGTGTACCGGTACTGCCGAAAGAGATTTGACCATTTTAAAGTCACAATTTGTGGTCCATTTTCACCCTATAAAGACATTAGGACGCCTCCTTTAGCCCCATTTCAGCACCTCTAACCCTAGAAAACCTTAGAGAGGGAGAAAGGAAGAGAAAACACAAGATTTCAAAGGGCTTTACACTTCAAAGAAAAGCAATCTTAATATTAAGGTAGGGGTTTCTTCTCTTTCTCTTACATTGAGGCTATGATTATATAAATATACAGGTTTTGACTCCTAATCATATGTATTTGCTATGGGTTCTTTGTTTCTTAATCCTCTTCCAATTATTATCATGTTTTACACAAAGTTAGGGTTGAATACCCATGAAATCTCTTCCTCTTGCTTTAAAACCCTAGTTTTGAGAAAAGAATGGATTTCACACTCTATGTTCACTTAATTTGGATCTTGAAATTCTAGTGCTTTGGGTTGAGTATTAAAATGATATTATTGATGATCTCTTGTACCTTTTTCTTAAATTTGTTCTATTGGGAATATCACTTGTTAGAATTGGTAATTTTTTTAATTTGCTCGTAAATTGGGAATTTGTGGAATGGTTGGTTATTTGAGAAAATTGTTGGTATTGTATTTCTAGTATGGTTGTTTAGATAAACCTAGAGGGTGAGAGGTTTCTTATAAGGATGCTTATGCCAAAAGAGGAAAATATGTGATCTTCTCAAGAGGTTTCTTGTAAGTATGCTTGAGAAACACAACCTTGAGGGTGAGAGGTTTCTTGTAAGGATGCTCATGTCAAAAGAGGACAATATGTGATCTTCTCAGGAGGTTCCTTGTAAGGATGCTAAAGAAACACAACCTTGAGGGTGCGAGGTTCCTTGTAAAGATACTCATGCCAAAAGAGGATAATATGTGATCTTCCCCGGAGGTTCCTTGTAAGGATGCTTGAGAATCACAACCTTGAGAGTGAGAAGTTCCTTGTAAGGATGCTCATGCCAAAGAGGACAATATTATATCATGTATGAGGTTTTGGTTTACTTTTGGAAATTGTATGGCTCATTGTTGGTAATTGGTTTCTCCTCTCACTTTAACCTTATTGTTGTTGTTCGTAAACTAGAGACCTATTAAAATGTTACGATTTTACCTCAAAAGGTTATATATGTTATTTGTGAAATGTGATCGACTTGTTTACATGCTTTCAAAAACTTGTTTGAGTTTGGGAGAATTTTTCTATAGAGCTTAGTGTTCACCCCTACAAATAATGTTTACGTTTAGATTTCTGTTTAGATGAAGCGCCTAGAATAGATGAGCAAGTAACTTGGGAAGCTTGAGTGGATGGGCAGGTAGATCCAGAGGGGGATTTCTAGACTGTGCTTTTTGATTTTAGACTAGGAGACACGTTTTGAGATAATGTTCATGTTAGTATTTTATTATTCCATTGCACGATTAAGTTGAATTTTTTTGGTGTCAATGCCTTAACTTGGCATATTCTTTTGGGATGTAAAGGCCATTGTTTGGCCTATTCTTTTGAATGATGTGGTAAATATTCAATATTATGAATGAACTTTTCTTTATTGATGGATTTATTTAGTTGCTCTCATGATGTGAATGATTTTAGATTGTAATACTGTCCAAGGTAGTTTTTGGGGTGTTACAAGTTTTGGTATCAGAGCCTTGGCTTTAGGTCTTACATGGGAGTTGTAGGTTATGGATTACCACTAGAGATGTAGAATTAGGTTGCCTGAAATAATTGATTTAATTTTTATATACAAGTCTTAGGTTATGATCAATACATCCTAACCATGTCTTGTACATCAAGGAACTAAATTGTGAATTGATATGCAAGATGAACGGGGAACAAGGGTGAGGACATGGATGGGGCGTGGTCGTGGAGGCCAAGCAAACCCACCACCACCACCACTTCCTGATGCCATGAATGACATCTATCAATGCTTGATAGAGCTAACCATTCTGGTACAACACCAGAATGGGAACAACCACAACGGGGGAGCTCATCCTCTAGCTCAAGTGCTGGGCAACAGGGATGGCAACCGAAGGATGATAGTTATTCAGGAATTTTTTAGGCAACACCCGCCTACCTTCCAAATGAGCTCTAACCCCTTGGATGCGGATAAATAGATCCATCAGGTGAAGAAGATATGTGATGGCATGGGGATAGTCGAGGATCTTTGGGTTGGGTTGGCTACTTATCTATTAGAGGGGGAGGCCGACCATTTGTGGGACTCAGTGAAAAGAAGGAGGAACACGGATGCTCTCACTTGGAAGGAGTTTGACCAAATCTTCCAAGAAAAGTACTTTTCAAAATTCGTCTGGGACAAGATGAGTGCCGATTTCCCAGCTCTTCACCAGGGTAGCTTGACTGTGATTTAGTATGAGAGAAAATTTGATGAGCTATCTAGATATGCCACCGAGTTTATATCTACCGAAGCCAAGAGGGCCAAACGCTTTGCGTAGGGCTTGAGGTCGACTATCAAGGAGAAGCTAGTAGCTCTCAAGATTTGGGAGTATGGGAATCTTGTTGACAGAGCTACACTAGTGGAGAGGGACACAGATGACACCCAGCGACAACAAAGCTTTGCAAGGGGAGGTTTGATCTGGACTGCTACTGGCAGCAGTGGAGTTCAGAGAGCGACACCTTATCTTCGCCTAGACCAGGCAGTGGGACCTAGACTTCAGATAGCCCAAGGGACCGGGGGTATACTAGAGGGAGTAGGCACTAACCCAGGATACTGTTTTGCATGTGGAGGTGTAGGACATATTCGGGCGCATTGTCTAATTTTTCCACCTCAGAAGACTATCCAAACAACAAAACAGGTACAAGCAGACAAGCCACCACCACTGAGGCAACTACAACAACAGAGACCGTTAGGAGCTCTAGCCCTCGGCGGTGCTACTCAAGTGAGAATATGTTCTTTGACCCAACCAAAGGGAGATGCCTCCAATGCAGTTGTGGAAGATATCATTCTTCTTTATAATTCTTGGGCCTGAATTTTATTTAATCCCGGTGCGACTCATTCCTTCATTCGTAATACCTATGCTCTTAATTTGGGATTGGGCTTTGAAAAGCTAGAACATGCATTGAATATTGACTTACCTATGGGAGAACAATTGGGTACTAGTAGGGTGTGTAGAGGTTGCTTACTTCGAATTGGGGAGCACGAATTGATTGTAGATTTGCTTGCTTTAAACATAAAGGGGTATGACATCATCTTTGGGATGAATTTGTTATCCACATTCTGAGCCGTAATGGATTGTTTCCATAAGCGGGTTTCCTTTCAATTGCCGGGAGGAGTAGTTTTTAGTTTCATGAACGACCGAGATTCTTCTCATCCATTTTCTACTACGGGTAGTAGATTTTTGAAAGCTAAGGCAGGGAGCCATTTTAGTTTCTTGGCTAGCTTGATGGGAGATGATTGGGATAAATTCCCTATGGACGTGGTGTTGGTAGTATCAGATTTTTTGGATATCTTCCCAGACGAATTACCAGGGTTACCCCCCCAAAGAGAGATTGAGTTCAAGATTGATCTTTATCCCAAAATTGAACCCATATCCATTGCTCCCTATCGGATTGCAGTTGGACCACCTTTTAACCAATGGATTTATCCATTTGAGCACTTCTCCTTGGGGATTCCTGATCCTCTTTATGAAGAAGCATGATGAAATGCTTCAGTTATGCACGAACTATCGAAGGTTGAATCGGGTGACAGTAAAGAATAAGTATTTGTTGCAATGAATAGATGACTTATTTGATTAGCTGAAGGGTTCTAAGTATTACACCAAGATTGACCTTCGTATAGGGTATCATCAATTGTGGATCAGGGAAGAGGATATTCCTAAGACTACTTTTCGTACCGGTATGGTCATTTCAAGTACATGGTAATGCCATTCGGATTGACTAATGCACCCTTCATGGATTTGATGCACAGGGTATTTTAATAGTATCTAGATCAGTTTGTCATTGTGTTTATTGATGACATACTAATCTATTCATAGACACACGAGGAACATAAACACCATCTCACGATTGTGCTCCAGACTTTGAGGGAGCATAAGTTGTATGCTAAGATGAGTAAATGTGAGTTTTGGATGAAGGAGGTGAAATTTCTTGGCCATGTGGTGTCGGAATAGGGTGTAGCTGTTGACCTCGCAAAGATTAAGGTAGTGATGAAGTGCGAACCACCAAAGAACGTGACTGGAGTACGTAGTTTCCTGGGCTTAGCAGGTTAATACCGAAGATTTGTAGAAGGGTTCTCAAAGCAAGCAATGCCGATGAAATGCCTTACGATGTAGGGAGAAAAATTCTTGTGGACTCAAGAGTGTGAACTAGCCTTTCACACCTTGAAGGAGAGGTTAACGACGACACCTGTCCACATTATTCCTAGTAGTGGGGAGAGATACAAGGTGTACACCGATGCTTCATTACGAGGCTTGGGATGTGTGCTAATGCAGGGAGGCTAGGTAGTTACATATGGTTTGAGACAATTAAAGGTACATGAGCAAAATTATCCCACTCATGACTTGGAGCTTGCCGTAGTGGTTTTTGCTCTCAAGTTGTGGGTGTTACTTGTATGGGGAAGAGTTTCAAGTGTTCTCTGATGACAAGAGCCTCAAGTATATCTTCACACAAAAATACTTGAATCTCCCGTAAAGAAGGTGGATTGAGTACCTAGAAGACTACGATTTCACACTCAACTATCATCTGGGGAAGGCAAACGTAGTAGCAGATGCAGTGAGTAGGATGTCTTAGGATGAAATCAATTTCCTTGCATTGAATACGTGGAAGATGATGGATGCCTTGGAGGAATTCGATCTACGGGTGGATACACAGGAGGATCAACCATGCCTATTTAATCTTGTTTATCAACCAATGCTTCGACAAAGGATCACAGAGTTACAACGGTTAGACACCGAGTTGGAAGCTATCTGGGAGAGGTTGGAGAGGAATGAGAGAGTTGAGAATTGGTCGATAAAGGGTGATGAGTTACGGTTTCAGGGAAGACTATGTGTACCCGACAACTACCAAGTGAGGGAAGAAGTGTTGGGCGAGTGATATCGTTCAAAGTTCTCCATATATCTAGGAAGTACCAAGATGTATAGGGTTATGAAGTGCCTATAAAATGAGTATTTATTCCCTTCATTCATAGCTCATGTTTGTTTGCACTTAGTTACTCAAGAACTTCATATTTTTGGAATGCACTTTCATTACATTGCCTATCTCATTTTAAACATGAGTAACTTAAGCTTTTACTTAGCAAATCCAAGGGGGATCTCCACTTGGGTATACCATTTCGACTCATTCTCCTCCTTTCTCTTAGAGTTCAATGGTTTTGTTAGACTAGGTTGAGGGTGGATAAATTGGTAAGTCTTTGATATTCCATAGGCCTAGTCACGGGTTATGCTTAGATTCTCACGCATTTATCCCTAGCTTCCTACAAATCAATCGTTCATTCATGCTCCATTGAAGGAGGGAGTCGGGTTGAAATGACATTCCCATTGGAGTGATCTCTTGGATTGACCAACATTTGCTCTTCCTTTCATTTTCACCAAGGCACACTTCACCAAACAAATTTCAAACGACAAATATTTTTACACTTTTTTTTCCCAAAGTCACCTTTCCCTCGATTCACTTCCTTCCCTGTGGATACGACCTTGGAATACCACCAAGTAAAACACGACCCACAAAGGTCTTCTTACGATTAGGTAGCACCTTTGTTCATTGCACATCATAGATACACCATTTCCATTATGATTTCCCCTTGCCCTTTCTTTTGACACCATCCCAAGGGATAGTGACCTTCTCCTTTGAACCATACACTCCACATTCTAAAGGATAGTATTTAGGGGGTTAGGAAAACAACAAGGTTTTCCATCAATTAGTGGTTCATTTTTACCCTATAAATATATTAGAACGCCTCCTTTAGCCCCATTTCAGCACCTCTAACCCTAGAAAACCTTAGAGAGGGAGAAAGGAAGAGAAAACATAAGATTTCAAAGGGGTAGAAGAGCAATCTCAAGATTAAGGTAGGGGTTTCTTCTCTTTCTCTTACATTGAGGCTAGGGTTATATTAATATACATGTTTTGACTCCTAATCATATGTATTTGCTATGGGTTCTTTGTTTCTTAATCCTTTTGCAATTATTATCATATTTTACACAAAGTTAGGGTTGAATACCCATGAATTCTCTTGATCTTGCTTTAAAACCCTAATTTTGAGAAAAGAGTGGATTTCACCCTCTATGTTCACTTAATCTAGATCTTGAAATTCTAGTGCTTTGGGTTGAGTATTAAAATAATACTGTTGATGATCACTTGTACTTTTTTTCTTAAATTTGTTCTATTGGGAATATAACTTATGAGAATTGGGGATTTTTTAAATTTGCTTGTAAATTGAGAATTTGTGGAATGGTTGGTTATTTGAGAAAATTTTTGGTATTGTATTTCTAGTATGGTTGTTTGGATGAACCTTGAGGGTGAGAGGTTCTTTGTAAGGATGCTTATGCCAAGAGAGGAAAATATGTGATCTTCTTAGGAGGTTTCTTGAGAAACACAACCTTGAGGGTGAGAGGTACCCAGTAAGGATGCTCATGCCAAAAGAGGAAAATATGTAATCTTCTTGGGAGGTTCCTTGTAAGGATGCTTGAGAAACACAACCTTAAAAGTGAGAGGTTCCTTGTAAGGATGCTCATGCCAAAGGAGGACAATAAGTGATCCTCTCAGGAGGTTCCTTATAAGGATGCTTGAGAAACACAACCTTGAGGGTGAGAGGTTCCTTATAAGGATGCACATGCCAAAAGAAGACAATATGTGATCTTCTCGAGAGGTTTCTTATAAAGATGATTAAGAAACATAACCTTGAGGGTGAAAGGTTCCTTGTAGGGATGCTCAGGCAAAATAGGACAATATTATATCATTTATGAGGTATTGGTTAACTTTTGAAAATTGTATGGCTCATTGTTAGTAATTGGTTTCTCCTTTCAGTTTAACCTTATTGTTGTTGTTCATAAACTAGAGATCTATTAAAAAGTCACGATTTTACCTCAAAAGGTTATATATACTATTTGTAAAATGAGAGCGACTTGTTTACATGCTTTCAAAACCTTGTTTGAGTTTGGGAGGATTTTCCTACAGAGCTTAGTGCTCACCTCCTACAAATAATGTCTACTTTCAGATTTATATTTTGAGGAAGAGCTCGGAATAGATGAGCAAGTAACTTGGGAAGCTCAAGTGGATGAACAGGTAGATCCGGAGGGGGATGTCTAGATTTTGCTTTTTGATTTTAGATTAGGAGACACCTTTTGAGATAATGATCATGTTAGTATTTTGTTATTCCGCTGTACGATTAAGTTGGATTCTTTTGGGTGTAAATGTCTTAACTTGACATCTTCTTTTGGGATGTAAAGGCCATTATTTGGCCTATTCTATTGAATGATGTTGTAAATATTTAATATGATGAATGAACTTTTCTTTATTGATGGATTTATTTAGTTTCTCTCATGATGTGAACGGTTTTAGATTGTAATGCCGTCCAAGGTGATTTTTGGGGCGTTACTTTTGGTGGTGTCCAGATGATAGCTAAACCGCCTTTGAACTTCCTCTCTTCCTATTGATCTAAAAAGGGGATGGAGGGACAGGATTGGCCAGCTTGGGTGATTGCCTCCATTAGAGCTCCTTCCTGGTGCCTATAGCCTACCTTAGCAATTTGAAATGAGACTTCACCAGTGAAGAAAACCAGAGCTAGAGAAGAAGAAAGCTTGCCCATAATACTCCCTAAGCTAAATTCTTATTTTCAACATTTATTTTACATCATTTTTACTTGGAGGGTTGAACCTCTGCCACTTTTGTGCCATAGCCAGTAATAAGAGTGAGCGTGTTTCAACTATTTGTCGAGGAAGGATTATTTGTGTTTGTTTTGTATTTGTATTATGTTGTAATGAGATTATCTCACTCTTCTTGCTCGTCTATAGCAATAAAGTGTGAATTATCTGTTTATACTCTGTAGTGAAGGGTGAAGACATGTATAATTTTGCTTATGTTATAGAAATGTTGACGTTTTACTTGTGCATTAATGTTTATACCTCCCTTAATTGATAAATGGTTATTACTATTTTCGTTCGGTGTTGTATTACTATATGCTCATGGTTATGGGTACCGAGCTAAACCTATTGCTATATACCAATTCATCTTTATGTTATTACGTACTTCATGTATGATACAATGATGCACATAGTTGGGATTTATGGAAAAATAGGGAGATTGGTGATAGACAGGTTAAATCTCAATATAGCTAATGTTTTTGATTTAATGCATAAACCAGAACTCCATCTTCATTGAATTATCGACATGTTGATTGAATAGCTAAAGTAAACCTTTTTAATGGTTCATTTTCAGGTTTAATAGGGTTATTTGATTGTTGTACAGTGCATAGACCTTATGGCTAACCTAATCAATTTCTATGATATGGTTCGGTTTACACAGCAAACCTACTGGTTAACTTTCCAATAAAATGGGAGTTAATTGTTGTAAGGTGGCATTTCCATGACCAAACAATAAAGTACATGATGGATCCCTGAACTAAAGAATAGCTTTTCAGTTATTGTTATCACAAGTTTAGTTTAAGTATTTATTTGATAATTTTAAGTTTACAACACAAGCTATTGTAAATCACACGATGTGCACGATGATCTTACCTTTTATACTTTTGAATTCCAACAGATAGCTCCCTGTGGGATCGATCTTAGACTTAACCGAGTAATACTGCATTTGACCACTTATAGTTGGGTGTATGATTTAAAATCTGGTCATACACTATAGACTTGTCACAATTCTTATCCAAGCAATTCATCTTTCGCTTTCTACGAATCAATCAAATACCTAGGCACTATTGGTTAAATGGAATGAACCGATTTGACATACCCATTGGAATGAACTCTACTGATTAGCCAACCTTTTTTTACTTGCATATGCCTTAAAACTTAAACCTCCAAACTTTAAGTCTGACTATTTTCCATTTTTGCTTTTTCACAAATTACTTCTGAAAACACTTGACCTTTACTTTCCTGAGGAGACGATCTTGGAATACGATTCCAAGTAAAACACGACATTATAAGTCTCTCTACGCTTGGGCAGAATTTTTGCATATTCACACACATATTTGTTCATCCACACAATTTTCCTACGTCTTGCACGAGCTTGAGCGAGATTGACACTCATCATTCATTATAAGCTATATGCATAATCGGGTTCTTGTGGAAAGCAAGGAAAACAACTCAAGCATTTGGCAACAAAATTCTTATGAGGATAGTCGATCGTAGAGGGCCCAGGTATCTTATAGCTCATATATTTACCTATTAAAGCTTAGGTCACATCAATCAACTTCCCCCACACTTTAGTCCTCAACACCATAAACTCAAACCAAAATAGAACTCATGGCGCTTTGCCAAAATATTAGCTTTAATGGGCTTAAATAAAATCTCAAGCTCTCGATCAAGAAGAACACTAACCACCAAAGTTTTCCCAAGACTATCAGAATCTACTTTCCCTTAACCTATCACCCCACGCTTCCCAATAGTATCCTCATACCCAAATTTCTTGGGCTCCTTTGAATTCTTGGTCATATGAGGTGCATCCTTTTCCTCTTGATAACCCGACTCAACCACCTTCCTTTTCCCCTTATCCCTCACTAAGGCTCGCTTGCTTGGAGAAGCCGTGACCTTTGCCAATGATATGGATTTGGCTTGGGTGTCTTTGGCCTCCCAATGTCCTCATTGTGCTCTCCACAATCATAGAGGTCATGGAGACGAAGAGAACCCAAGCCAATAGTGTGACCTCAAAATTTTCCTCAAATGA
>CM042198.1:2188503-2208705 GCA_023539305.1 Ilex asprella
AATAACAAACTCTTGTGAGAGTATTATGACAAATTTTGATAGAAATGGAGAAGTTCCCATGATGAAGAAAGAAGTGTCTAACATTCGAACTTTGAGGGATTACTTAAATCCTACAAGAAATAGTGTCCCCTCATGTTTTGTATTTCCTCCAAATGCACCCCCTTTATTGTAAAGTCGGGGATTGCATAGTTGTTACCTGTTTTTGATAGGTTGGATATGGAAAATCCGTATCTGTGCATGAAAGATTTCGAGGAAGTGTGTAGAACATTTCAAGACAATTAAGAACTTGCCAAGATGAAAATTTGCCCTTTCTCTCTAAAGGACAAAGCTAAACAATGGTTAAATTCTTTAAAATCTCTTTCCATGCCTACTTGGCAGATCTTTCAAAATGAATTTTTCAGAATTTTTTTCCCTTACATTGGACCAACACACTCAAAAGATAATTTATGAATTTTTCGGTGAAAGAAGGGGAACTATTTTACCAAAGTTGTGAGAGATTCATAGAACTACTCCATGCCTGCCCACACCATGTTTTTAAAAATTGGACTCTAGTAGTATTCTTCTATGACTTCTTGCCCGCTAGACTGCGTCAATTTGTCGAAATGATGGTCCGAGGAGAGTTTATGGGTAATAGTCTAGAGGAGGCATTCTATTTCTTTGACACCATATCTGACAGTTCTCAGATGTGGGATTCAGCCTCCCCTACCATAGTTGAATCCATACCACCCACTTCCCAAGGGGAAAAGTATGTCTTGAGAGAAGATGATCTGAGAGCAAAAATGTCCACTCTATCTCGAAAGCTTAAAGCTTTAGAGATGAAAAAAATTCATCAGTTCAAAATGGGCCCTACCACAGAACAAGTGTGTGGAATCTGTGCATTGACAGGACACTCTACTAGGAAATGTCATACTATCCCTGCATTCAAAGAAGTCTTGTTGGAACAAACAAATGCAATCTCCAATTTCAACAAGCCTTACTCCAACCCATATTCTGAAACATACAATCCAGGGTGGCGAAACCAGCCGAACTTCAGTTGGAGGAACACACAACCAACTCCTATGAACTAACCACAAGTTTCACATCCACCACCTCAAGGACCTCCTGCATACCAAGTTTACCAACCACCACACAAGAAGAACCTTGAGGATACATTGAACCAGTTCATGCAAACTCAAATGAACTTCAATGCACACTCTACCCAATCTTTCACCGAGTTCAAAGCACAGACCACCCACTCCTTTGAAGATCTTAAAAGTCATATTCAAAAGTTAACTCAATCCATGAGCACACAAGAAAAGGGCAAGTTTCTTGCCCAACCAAAACCTCCATAAGATCAAGCTCAAGTTTTCACTACACTGAGAAGTGGCAAGGTGATTGACAAAACCGTTAGAGACATGCTATTTCCAAAGTGAAAACCTGAGTCAATCCCAATCAACTCATCAGTTGAGCCTAAACTTGTAATTGAAAAAGAGCCTGAGCCTATGATAGAGCAAGAGCCAGAACTATCTAAGGAAAGAGAACCTTCATGTTTAATTCCCGCTCCTTTTTCGCATAGACTCAAAACTATCCAAAAGTTGAATCATGAGCTTGAAATTTACGAGCTTTTCAAGCAAGTAAAAATCAACATCCCACTTCTGGATGCAATCCAACAAGTACCATCTTATGAAAAGTTTCTAAAAGACTTGTGCACAGTCAAGAGAAGCCATAATGTCCAAACAAGAGCATTCCTGGCAGAACAAACCAGTGCCTTGTTACAATGTAAAATCCCTCCAAAATAAAAGGACCATAGGTGTCCAACTGTGTCATGTGTCATTGGAAATTTCAAAATTGAACAAGCACTGTTAGACATTGAGCCAGTGTTAATTTACTTCCCTACTCTATCTACCAGCAGTTGGGTCTGGGAGAACTCAAACCCACTTTTGTCACACTCTAGTTAGCAGACAGATCTGTAAAAATTCCTAGGGGCATTGTTGAAGATGTGCTTGTCCACGTGGATAACTTTGTCATGCCTGTTGACTTCATTGTTTTAGATACTCAACCAGCATTATATTTCGAGAACTAAATTCTCGTAATTCTTGGTCGACCCTTCCTAGTAACTTCTAATACACTAATTAATTACAGGAATGAAGTCATGAAATTAACTTTTGAGAATATAACTCTTGAACTGAATATTTTCAATATTGCTAAACACCCAAGAGAAGATGAGGAGGAAGGGGAAGTAAACTCCATTGAATCTTTAATACAGGAACATCTAAGTGACACATTCTGTGAGAAACTGACTGAATCATCTTTGCTAGAGTCTATTGCATCTGATTCAACAGATGACCCTAAAACAAAAAGTGGCCCTACTCATGTTGTTGAGATATGGACCCAAAAATTTGAAGAAAATTCACCAGAAGGCACGAAGTCATTCTCATCAAGTGACAGACCACCAAAACTTGAACTAAAGCCTCTTCCATCTGACCTCAAGTATGCAATTTTAGGAAAAGATGAATCATACCCAGTGGTAATTTTATCTAAGCTCACAGACTTGCAAGAGTCTAAAATGATTGAAGTTCTTAAAAGTTATAAAGGCACCATTGGGTGGACCATCGCTGACCTGAAAGGTATAAACCCGTTGATTTGTAATCATGCAATATACCTTGAAAAGGATTCGAACCCGTCTCGTTAAATGAAGAGACGGCTGAAACCTCACACGATGGAAGTTGTGAGAACTGAGGTACTCTAACTCTTAAATGCAGGGATAATCTTTCCTATCTCTGATAGGAAGTGGGTAAGTCCAACCTAAGTTATGCCCAGAAAATCTAGGGTTACAGTGATAAAAAATGATGCTAATGAACTGGTGCCAACACGAGTCATCATAAGATGGCGAATGTGCATTGATGACCGAAAATTGAATATGGTAACTAGGAAAGACCATTTCCCTCTCCTATTTCTTGATCAAGTTCTAAAAAGAATTGCAGGCCATAAATTTTACTGTTTCTTGGATGGATATTTCGGGTATAATTAAATTGAAATAGCCTTAAATGATCTAGAGAAAACCACATTCACATGTCCCTTTGGCACCTTTGCATTTAAAAGGATGTCTTTTGGACTTTGTAATGCTCCTGCAACATTCCAAAGGTGCATGCTAAGCTTGTTTAGTGACATGGTTAAAAAAAAATTGGAAGTATTCATGGACGATTTCTCTGTCTATGGTAACTCATTGAATTGTGTTTAGCAAATTTAGAAAAAGTGTTAATAACGTGTAAGGAAGCTAATTTGGTACTTAATTGGGAAAAATGCCATTTCATGGTAACACAAGGCATCCTTTTAAGTCATATTGTGTCGTCTGAGGGCATGAAAGTTGACAAGGCAAAAATTTATTTAATTGGAAATCTTCTAGCACCCAGGACTATAAAGGATGTATGATCATTCCTAGGGCATGCAAGTTTTTATAGGAGTTTCATAAAAGACTTTAGTACCATAGAAAAACCCATGTGTCATCTCCTAAGTTAGGACGTAATCTTTGACTGGAATGAAGCATGCCAGAAAGCTTTGGACAACCTAAAGGGCATGTTAATTTCTGCTCCAATAATGCAACCCCCGGACTGGACTCTTCCCTTTGAACTAATAAGTGATAGGAGTGATTATGTTGTAGGTGTTGTTTTGGGACAAAGAAAGGATAAGAAACCACATGTAATTTATTATGCAAGCAAAACTTTGAATGATGCTCAAATGAATTACTCAATAACTGAAAAAGAATTGTTTGCTGTAGTTTTTACTTTGAAAAAATTTCGTTCCTATCTTGTTGGTTCTTCTGTTACTGTATTTACTGACCATCAAACCCTAAAAATCTTTCTCACAAAGAAAGATGCCAAACCAAGGATCTTAAGATGGATACTCTTACTCCAAGAGTTTGATCTTGTCATTAAAGATAACAAAGGTGTTGAAAATGTGGTGGCAGGCCATCTGTCCAGATTGACTTATGAATTTCACAATGATGGATTGTCAATCAATGAGAAATTTCCTGATGAACAACTGTTCATAATTGATGAGACCCCATGGTACGCAGACATTGCCAATTTTCTAGCTATTGGGACACTACCTTCGTCATTCACTCTCATGGATAAAAAGAAATTTCTGAGGGAGGTTCATAACTTCTTTTGGGAAGATCCATACGTATTTAAATACTGTAAGGATCAGATCATAAGAAGTTATATCCCTGCTCCTAAAAGCAACCAAGTAATAATATTTTGTCATTCAGAAGCATGTGGTGGGCTCTTTTCATCAAGAAAAAATGCTACAAAAATCTTGCACTGTGGATTTTACTAGCCCACACTTTTCAAAGGCATCCATGCTTTTTGTTTAACGTATGGTAGATGTCAAAGATTGAAAAATATTTCAAAAAGAAACATGTTGCCTTTAAACCCCATTCTCGTGATTGAAATTTTTTACTATTGGGGCATCGATTTTATGAGACCATTCCCACCTTCCTTTGGCTATCTATACATTTTAGTGGCAATAGACTATGCATCCAAATGAGTTGAGGCAATTTCATGCCAAAATAATGATCACCAAACAGTAATCAATTTTTTAAAAGAAAATATTGTCCCGATTTGGAATTCTTAAAGCAATCATAAGTGATGGGGGTATTCATTTTTGCAATCATCCTTTCTGAAATTTGATAAAAAAAATATATGATTTTTTACAAAATTGCAACCCCTTATCACCCAAAGACTAGTGGATAAGTCGAATTAGCTAATCGAGAGATCAAATTAGTTTTAGAAAAAAATGGTAAATCCGGATCGCAAAGATTGGTCGTCAAGACTGACTGATGCACTCTGGGCTTATCATACTACTTTTAAAATAATTTTTGGGCATGTCTCCTTATCAATTAGTCTATTGAAAACCGTTTCATATACCTGGGGATTTGGAACATAGGGCATACTGGGCCATTAAAACAGTGAATTTTGACCTGAATAAAGCTAGACAATCAAAAAAACTTTAGATAAATGAATTAGAAGAATAAAGAAATGAAGAATATGAGAATGCTAAGATTGCTAAAACCAGGATAAAAAATTTTCATGACAAAAACATTATGCGGAATTCCTTTGAACCTTCTCAGAAAGTCCTATTGTTTAATTCAAGACTCCGCCTCTTCCCTGGTAAGTTGAAATCAAGATGGACTGGGCCCTATATTGTCAAAAAGGTGTTTGATCATGGAGCAATAGAAGTGAAAAACCCATCAAACGGTAACACCTTTACTGTTAATGGTCAGAGGTAAGACTTTTTGAATCGGGGTTTTATTCAACCGAATACTTCACCATGGAGAGCGCCAATGCTATTTGTGAAAAAAGAAGGATTACACAATGCGGCTATGTATCAATTACTGACAACTTAACGGGGTAACTATTCACAATAAATACCCGTTGCCACAAATAGATGATTTGTTTGATAAAGTCTATTCCAAAATTGATTTAAGATCCTAGATACCACCAGTTAAGGGTTAAGATAAGTGATGTACCAAAGAGGGCATAGGTACTGACACTATGAATTCCTAGTTATGCCGGTTTGGTTAACAAATGCCCAAGCCGCCTTTATGGATTTAGCGCATAGGATGTTTCAACCTTACTTGGATTCATTTGTAATTGTGTTTATAGATGATAACTTGGTGTACTCTCGTAATGAAGTAGAACATGAGATGCATTGTCAAATTGTTTTGCAAACTGCACAGGAAAAGCAACTATACAATAAATTAAGCAAATGTGCCTTTTTTATAGACAATGTGATATTTCTTGGGCGTGTGGTGTCAAAAGATGGTATTCAAGTGGATCCAAGGAAAATTGAGGTCGTGGTAAAATGGGAGCAATCAAGGAATGTAACGGAAGTAACAAGTTTCTTGGGGCTGGCGAGCTACTATCGTAGATTCATTCAAGGATTCTCCTCAAGTGTGATTCCGCTTGCCTGCTTCACTAGAAGGGATATTAAATTTGAATGGGATGATAAGTGTGAACAAAGATTCCAAGAGTTAAGAACAGGGGTTGCTTTCAACACCTATATTAATCATTCCAACAAAAGGCATGAAGTTTTTGGTTTTACAATAATGCTTCACATTGATGGTTGGGTTGTGTATTAATGCAACAAGGAAGGGTGATTACCAACGTTTCTCAACAATTAAAAACTCACGAGCATGATTACCCTACCCATGATTTGGAGTTAGCTCCAATTGTGTTTGCCTTGAAATTGTGGAGACATTACCTATACAGAGAGACTTGTGAATTCTATATTGATCATCAAAACTTAAAGTACTTGTTCACCAAAAAGAGTTGAATTTGAGACAAAGGCAATTGATGGGGTTATTGAAATATTATGACTACACTATTTATTACCATTGTGAAAAGATGATATGTTTATGTTTGAAAATTGTCTTTATGTACCCAACGACCGTGACATTAAACAAAGATTTTGGAGGAGGCAAACAATTTTGCCTACATTATGCACCTAGAGAGTACCAAGGTGTATCGTGACATTCAGGAAAACTGCTGGTGGATGGGAATGAAATGGAAAATAGTTGAGTTTGTGTCTAGGTGCTTGGTATGTCAACAAGTAAAGCCAGAGCATCAACAACATCTGGGGCTACTTTAACTACTTCCTATTTTGGAATGAAAATGGGAGCATATCATAATGGATTTTGTTGTCAGTTTTCCTCGAACCCGAAGGGATATTATTCCATTTGGGTGGTAGTTTATTATTTAACAAAGTCGGTTCAGTTCCTCATGGTAAAAACAAACTTTCCTTTGGAAAAAAATGCTAAATTGTATGTGGATCAAATTGTGCACTTACATGGAGCACTAGTGTCTATTGTGGTAGACAGGGATCCAAGGTTTACTTCACAGTTCTAGCCAAGTTTACAACAAGCTCTCGGCACCCTACAATTTACAAATAATGATTATAGGGGGGATTGTTTTATTTAAGTGTGAAAATTTAAATAAGAATGTAGACATGTGATATGACTTTATTATTTTATGTACGTTAGCGCATCTAGAATTAATCAGGTGACAAGCATATGACATCAATTTATTGTTCCAAAAATAAAATGTGTTAGTATATACAAGGAGTGCTTAAGGGTTCAAAAAACTAATTAAATGTGTTAACAATATTTGGGATATATAAATGAAATACAAGTATTAATGGGAAACATCCCACTTAGGAAGACATGCAAGGCATGTCTTGCATGCAGAAAAAAAAAAGATGAAGGGTGGGGATTATAGGGTACCCTTAGTGGCGGCTAAATTAAAAATAGAAAAGGGGGAAGGCACATGCAAGGCAAGATAAAAGAAAAGAAAAGGAAGAAAAAAAAAAACAAAAGCAAGGAATCTTTCATTTAGAGAATTTCGGCAAGAATAGGAACCAAAAGGAAAGAAGAAGAAACAAAGGGAAGAAGAAGGAAAGAAAAAAAAGTATGGGTGCAAGGTAAGAATTATAATCCCTTTTCTTCTTCTAAAATGTAGAAATTCAACTATAGTATATAAATTTTGAGTGTTGCATGTATTTAATGTTACTTTTTATGTGTTTGGATGTTGTATATATATAAATATGATGCTTAGTATGAGCTTTGATTAATGCATGAATGATTCACCTTATTATTTATGTAGGTGTATAAATTAAGTTAGTATTGTTATAGGAAAAATAGAAGAGTGGAATTGTTGTATGTGGGTTGAATTTTGGTCAAGAGAGATTGTAGTTTGATGGATAATTAGGAATCTTGTAAATTGTTCTTGAATTTTTAGGAATTTCGTGGGTATGAGTAATTATAAGGAAGCATGCAATCTTATGATTTTATGGGAAATTATGTGGATTCAATTCTATTTTGGTTACTATAATTTTATGAGAGAAGTTTACCTTGGATGCCATCGGGGCATTCATCAATCCCAAAGGCATAACAGTGAACTCGAAATACCCATACCTCATCATAAAGTCATCTTAGGGATATCCACCTCCCTAATCCTCAACTGATGGTAACCCGTGTGTAGATCTATCAAACCCATGCCCCTCTCAATTGATCAAATATGTCATCAATCCTCGGCAGAGGATATCTATTCTTGATAGTAACCTGATTCAATTGTTTGTAGTCTATACATAGCCGAAGGGTCTTGTCATTTTTCTTGGCAAATAATACGGGAGTGCCCCAAGGTGAGGTACTCTGTCTAGTAAAGCCCTTGTCCATCAATTCTTGCAATTGGACCTTGCGTTCTTTCATTTCTACAGGTGCCATTCTATGCGAAGTCATAGAAATGGACGATATACCGGGGTGCAACTCAATGGTAACGTCTACATCTCTATGTGGAGGTAATCCTGGTAGTTCGTCTAGAAAAACATCCTCATACTCATAAACCACCCAAGGTAGACCCAACTCTTGTCTCGCCTCGTTCTCCAACGTAAGGCTTGGAAGCCAGCTCATCAACTGTTCGTGCCAACGAGAATCATACATTACTTGGGGTAAAACATCATGTTTCTCCCCCTGAAACTTGAAACAAACATCCTCTGGTGTGTAAGAAATGACCCTCTTCCAGTCACAATCAATGACAACTCGATGTGCCATCAATCGGTCCATCCCAAGGTTGACATCAAACTTCAAAATATCCATGAACCTAAGGTCTATAGTGAGTAGAATCCCTAAGATCTTTAACTCACAACTCAGACATATCTGATAAATAGATACCTTAGCTCCTTTTGAAGAACCTACATGCAATAACTCATTCAATGTCTCAGCCACTAAGCCCAAATCTCTCACATGATACAGAAATAAATGAATGCAATACACAAGAGTCAAATAATACTCTTGCCCATAAGTGAGAGAGTATAAATGTACCTTGAATAATCGACTGATCAACTGGCTTAGTCTAAAGTTTGATGGCGTAGACTCACCCCTGGGTCCCCAAAGTCCTGGCTTATGAGCCCTATCCCTGGCCTCAGCTCATGCCCTGGCCCATCTAGCCTAATTTTGGTGTCCCCACTCGTAGAGTGGTAGGGACTGTGTAGCACCCAGGAACTGATACTGGCTTCCCTGGCCCATGGTGGGGTAGGAAGGTATGAAATAATTTTTGTATGCCCCACTGATGATTGGGACTCAGATGCCCCATACCTCTGGGATCCCTGCCTCTATGGATAATCTCGCTTTATATGACCCGACTGGTAGCATATTTTACAAGCCCTCTGGCTTGCCTAGTAGGTAGTGTGGAAGCTTCTCCCACCTTTGGAGGATTGACCTTCGCCTTAGCCTTGAGAGTCATAGCCCTATGTTTGAAACCCTGGTGGGTTATAAGTCCTTTGCTTCTTCTCCAAACAAGAAGAAGATGATTAGCCCTCTTTCTTCTTGTCCTTAGCACCTGCCTCCCAGATACTCCTTGTGTCATCAACGTCCCCCTAAGCGGTCATAGTTGTCTCAACCATCGAGTTCAAATCCTATAGGCATTGGCCCACAATCTTCCCATGGATGGAAAACTTTAACCCATCCTCAAACCACCTCACTTTGGCCATGTTAATGGCCACGTAATCCTGGTGAAACGGGCTTACTTAGTGAACTTAGCCATATATTCCATCACTGTCATAGTCCCCTGCTTTAAATCTAATAATTTCTGGGCTTTCGTGGGTCGAATAGCCGATGGGAATTACTTGCCTATTAGAGCTCCCAAAACTCTCTCCATATCATTTCCTCTAGGTTCTTCATGGCCATTGTTGAATCCCACCACAAATGAGCTTCTCCTTCTAGCTGGAATGCAGCTAGCCTTATCTTAGTGGCATCAGAGGTAATCTCCAAAGCCTCTAAGATCTTGTCCACTTGCTAGAACCAATGTCGGCCACCATCAGATCCACCTTATTAGTGCTTAAATGTAGTATTTCATTATGACAATTTTAGACTAATTGTACTTTAATGGAGTGTAAGTAATGACATTTTAGGTCTTAAAGTGAACAAGGGCTCAAAGTTAACAAATATCACACTATGATACAACACCAATAGAATAAGGGACAAAATTGGAAAAGCTTGGACCAAGACAAATACGTTCGAATGCCAACACAAGTTCGAACGTCAAACTAAACCAAGTAGAAACCAAACTGCTAAGAGAGAGTATGATTGTAGACAAGAACCAAGGCCCTAGACACTAAAAAAAAACGTTCGAACGATCACTAATGTTCGAACGTCCACTAGAGCACTAACAAGACCAGACTGCCTATGAGTTACTAAGACATCGCATGTTGCAGTCAAGAAGATCCTAAAGTACTAAAGTACCACGTTCGAACGTCAATCAACGTTCAAACGTCCCTTGGAAGCATTTGAAGACCAGCCTACTGCATAGAGTGTGGGAGTGAACTTCACAGAAGACCACTTGAGTGAAAAAAAGATCAGACAAAAGACCACTAGGGTGAAAAAGATCAGACCTCATCTTGCGTTCGAACGCCCATAAAGCAAAAACAGAAGAAAATGTTCGAATGCAACACAACGTTCAAACGCCAATAAGGCAATAACAACAACAATGTTTGAATGCTAACTAACGTTCGAACGTTCTCCCCAAACTGTCGATAGAGTTTTTGGCCTTCACTGTGTCTTGGGTGGCAAACACAATTCATCCATCAACTCTTATCTTTCCCCCTCTCCTTCCTTGCCTATAAATAACCTTATTTAGGGAGCTACAAGGTGTGCAATTTTTTTCTTAGAAACTGAGTAGTTTTGGGGAGATAAGTTTGGCCTTAGACCAACATCTCTCTATCTTTGTACTCGTTTTATGTTTATATGAAGCTTTTTGTACTTGCATTTTCACTTTGTATACCAACCATGATAGAGGCTTGTACTCCCCTTGTAGTTGGATCTTTAATATTCTCTTTATTTAGCTTTTACATTCATGTTGTAGCAACCATGATGGAGGCTCAGACTCCCCTTGTAGTTGTATTTACTTTTGTTTACAAGTATCGAGAATGATAGCTTATCTTTTGGTTGTGGTGGAAACCCTCCAAAAGTAACTAGCTTTCTTCTACTTCCATTTGTTAGCTTATTTCATTTCCATTGCTTGAGCAGCCTTCTTTCTCAGAGGAGTAAAACTCTTCTACTTTTCGAGAGTTTTGCCAAAGCCGTGAAGGGTGGAACGTGATTCACTTGTTCTTTGTTGAAGATTGGCTCCTTGGTTGTTATTCTTTTATTTTGTAAGTTCTCTACTTGTAGGGATGAGTATCACTCACTTTTCTAGCTTTACCAAAGCTATGAAGAGTGATTAGTTCCTCATTCACTCTTTAGTTAAAGGTGAAGGGCATGCATAAATTATCCAGAAGTTATATTTATGCTTTGTTCTAAAGCTTAATGTTTATATCCCCTTTATTATTGGATGATTGAGTGCATCTAGCAAAACTAAGGTACTTGGTATAATCGTGGTTCTTTCAATGACACGGATGACTCTTGCATAGAAAGAATCATCGTTTTAAGGCAAGTACCCTGGCTAGATCTTCATGCCTACCCTTCAATGCTAGTAAACTTCAAGAAAGGCATCGGAATCATGAGCTTAATACTCACAGCCCATCTTTATCTTCTGATTAAGTTGCTATTTGCACGAGAGTTAATTGAGTTATCAAGCATAAATATAATAAACCAGATGATTAATTACATGTCCAGATCCTCGAGCTAAAGAGTGACTTTATTCTTAATTTGAACATACGTTATATTTTGTCTAAAAAAATATCCAAGAAAGAATCTTATATTATGTTCAGAAAATCCCCATCCATCATACAAATCACAAAGATAACAATCATTCAATCTTTGCTATTGTTAACTTTAAAATACCACCAACAGTTTCCTATGGATTCGACTCCGAACTCAAACCAGATTATTACTATAGCTTGACCACTTGCACTTGGGTGGGTGTATACATTTCGGATCGAGCATCAAGTTTTTGGGGCCGTTGTCGGGGAACTATCAAAGGTATTTTAAGGTACAAGGTAAAAAGACATTTTTGTGTATATTCGTTATTTTATTGTGAATAATTTTCTTTTGTTTATTTTATGTCTGAGAACGCTCCTCACTATCAAAATTTGCCGGCTATATCTTATAGGTCTATAAATCAATCTGAACCAAATTCACTTAGATCAGTAGCAGACTCTTGTGAGAGTATTATGGCAAATAATGAAAGAAATAAAGAAGTTCCCATGAGGGAAGTGGAATTATCTAACATTCGAACATTGAGGGATTACTTAAATCCCACAAAAAATAGTGTCTCATCTTGTTTTATATTCCCTTTTGATGCTCCCCCTTTACTGTAAAGTCGGGGACTGCACAGTTGTTACCTGTTTTCTATGGATTGGATACAGAAAATCCCTACCTGCATATGAAAGATTTCGAGGAAGTAAGTGGAACATTTCAAGACAATTCAGAACTAGCCAAAATGAAACTTTTCTCTTTCTCCCCAAAGGATAAAGCTAAACAATGGTTAAATTCTTTAAAAGCTCTTTCCCTGCCTACTTGGTAGATTTTCTAAAATGAATTTTTTAAAAATACTTTTTCCTTACATAGGACCAACACACTCAAATGGAAAATCATGAATTTTTCGGTAAATGAAGGGAAAATATTTTACCAAAGTTGGGAGAGATTTAAAGATCTTCTTGAGGCCTACTCACACCATGCTTTTGAGAATTAGACTCTGGTAGAAATTTTCTATGACTCCTTGCCCACTAGATTGCGTCAGTTTGTCGAAATGATAGCCCAATGAGAGTTTATGGGTAAAAGTCCAGGGGAGACATTCAATTTCTTTGACATCATATCTGATAGTTCTCAGATGTGGGACTCAACATCTCCAACTACTGTTGAAGCCAGACCATCTACTTCCCAAGGGGGAAAGTATGTCTTGAGAGATGATGATAACCTGAGGGCAAAAATATCCACTTTATCTCGAAAGCTTGAAGGTTTAGAGATGAAAAAAATTCATCAAGTTGATGTTGGGCCTTCCACAGAACAAGTATGTGGGATTTGTGCACTGACAGGACATCCTACTGGGGAGTGTCCTACCATTCCAACATTCAAAAAGGTTTTGTTGGAACAAACAAATGCAATTTCAACTTCAACAAGTCTTACTCCAACCCATACTCTGAAACATACAATCTGGGGTGGAGGAACCATCCAAACTTCAGTTGGAGGAACACACAACCAACACCAATGAACCAACCACAAAGTTCACAACCACCACCTCAAGGACCCGCTACATATCAACCATACCAACCACCACACAAAAGGAGCCTTGAAGATACATTGAACCAGTTTATGCAAACCCGAATGAACTTCAATGCCTATTCTACCTAGTCTTGCACCGAGTTCAAAACACAGACTACGCAGTCTTTTGAGGACATCAAAAGCCACATTCAAAAATTCACCCAATCCATGAGAGTTTCACAAATTAAAGGATTAATTATAAATCCTATTTTAACCAACTAACCACACTAATCAAAAGCTAAACATGTGATACACATCCATAGCCTATCCATTTCATATGCCGAATTCTAGGTTGAGATTACATCTACCTCCTGTAGTGTGAGCCCATGTAGTAGGAACTCCCAAAACCCCCAAAATCTAGCTTCCCAAGCCTTGATTAAATCCCGAGCCAAAACTCCGATGTTTGGAAGATATCGTAATTAAGCGTGGTTGGTACTCACACGTAGCCCTCATTGTTGCGAGCAACTTTAATACTTGATTTGAGATGAGTGGCTGCTTGGATTTTGCAAGATCTAAGGAAGAACATAGAGAAGAAATGAAGAAATTCTCTTTTTTCTCTCCCACTCTCTTGGCTGAAACTTAAATACCAAAAAATAGGTGGAAGACCCCAAAATTCTTCCTTTTTATATTTCCTTAATGTTTGGTCTATGTTGTGTCACACGTCTCATTTTTAACAAGTCCAATTTTATTTCGAATCAATTAAATCTTGTCATGTGTTAACTTTAGTATATTTTTATTCAACTAAGTTTAAATTATTTCTCAAGTTCTGCGAATAAAATCTTATCACAATAAGGTTAGTCGCACGACACCCTATCTCTTCATTACACACGAAAAGTCTAACTATCTTCGAATTCAGTGAAAATTAACTAGGTAACAAGATTTCACAAGACAAATACAATGGTGAAGTCTGTTTCATCATTTGAATTTTAAAAAAAAAATCACTTTTTTACCCATGCTTTAATGATTAATTACCATTTTACCCCTTTAATTAAGATTTTAATTTTCCTAGATTTCACACCCCAAATTGGGAAAGGGACCATTTGAAGTCATTTGAGCTATGGCTTTTAAAGACTTAAGATAGGTCATATGTGAGCATGAGCATTTCTATATTTATTAATGGCCTGTACTAAACTACTCTATTTTTTTAATTGACTTTTATCTTTTATTGACTTTTATTTGCTTAACCCATATTTTTGTTGTTGTGATACACTCTTAGTCTTATTCATTGATGCTTAATCATATTTTGACTTTGAATTATATTCCTTATTTTTGTCCCTCGCTTAGTTTGCTTGCATAATTTGGCTAGTTCTTATGAATTCAAACCTTCTTGTTTCATTATGATTCTATGTCATGATTGTTTTAGGTTGTCATTGGATTGACATTTGTATCAAATTAAATAAGAATATGTTAGGTAATTTATGTGTTTCGTATTAATGAATCAATAGTTTCTCAAGCATATTGGGGAAGCTAATTTTTAACATGTTATATATTTGCATTTGCATGATGTATACATACTTACCTCCTATGCTTAACTTGGCGCTTGATCTGACATGATTTATGTAATACACCCATGTATACATGATAAAATTGTAATATTTCTAGGCTTAAATATGAGGTCAAACCCATAGGGAGCTAACTGTTAGGATTCAAAACAAAAAAGGTGAAATTGTCATGGATACAAAGTGTAATAGATTAGCTTGTGGTGTGAGCTTAGAATGATCAAAATAAACACTCAACTAAAACTTTTGGAAAGACAATAATAAAAGAGTACCCTTTAGTTTGGGGATCCAACGTGTATTATATTGTTTAGTTATTGATTAGCACAAAATATTTCATATTTATAGGTGCTAACCATCCATAAATTAAGGTTTTTTATGTTGCTAATTAGGGAAGTTATCTGTATCGAGTTATTAATGGCGACATTTTATTTTTGCAGTTAAATGGTGTTAAACAAGACTCCCTTTAGCATTTCAACAAGGATGGAGACAAAAGGGGATGAAAGAACGAGAACTAGAAAGCTTAACGGTGGCTGATGAAGTATAAACAACAAAAATAGCAGATACCGTACCAGTACACAGTACCGGTACGCAAAAGCTACTGGAGTTCGAGGTACCGGTACAGCGTACCGGTACGGTCTGTTGACTTTTTTCCTAGATTTCTGCAATAGGAGCTCTGTCACTTTGCGGACCCCACCATCAACTCTCCCCTACTCCTCTGACATGCTCACAACAATATTCACCTTGTTCACACCATGGATTGGATGTTTGAAGCTGGGATCAATGAAGAGAGAGAGGGAGGAAGGAGCTGGGTGTGCAGACAAGCTCTGCACACCCTTGTTCAGGCCATGCTCTCTGCAACCCCTGGATGGTAGAGACACCACAGGCCACCCCATAGCTAGGGGAGGGATGTTTTGGAGCCAAGAGGACCACGAAGTTCAACATTATTGTGTAGTAGAGAAATAGAGAGAAAAGCTCCAAGCATAGAAAATGATGAATAGTAATTTTTAGAGAGAGAAAGTGACGTTTTTCATGTATTGTTCATTGCATTGGCTTATAATCTCTTGTAAGGATCTTCAGAACTTCATTTAATGTCATTAATGCTAGTTTCATGATGTTGGCTCTTATTTTAATGCTCTCATTAATGCTTCACCATTAGTGTTTCAAGTTCTTCATTTTCCATAGGGTTAATTGCACTAGAGGTCCCCAGTGTATGAGGTTTGTCTTATTTTGGTCCCCAATATTTTAATTGCATCATTTTAGTCCCTGAAATATTGAATATGTTTCTATATGGTCCTTCAAGCAGACAACGTCCAGATTGCTAACGATTTTTTATCATAAACTTGTCACGTAATAGCTAAATATAGATAAAATAATTTTGATAGTTCTTAAACAAAATTTGGGTAGCTCTTAACAAAAAAATGTGTAATATAGGTAGTTTTTGAACAAAATTTGGATAGTTCATGATCAAAATAGTATAATTTAGGTACATATTTAACCAAAATTTGTGAAGAAATTTGGTCAAGAGTTATCAAAATTATTTTTAGTCCACATTTAAGTATCATGTGGTAAGTTTATGATAAAAAATTATTAACAATTTGGACACTGTCTGCTTGAGGGACCATATATAAACATTTTCAATACTTCAGGGACTAAAATGATGCAATTGAAACATTGGGGACCAAAATGAGACAAACTCCATACTTTGGAGACCTCTAGTGCAATTAACCCTTTTCCATATATCTAAAAATGGATTTTCATCTCTTTCATTTCTAGATTATAAGTTATTGCATTTAGTTACTTTAGATCTTCATTTCATTACAATGCACTTCCAGTTCATTGTTTTTACCATTTTAAGTATGAGTAACTAACTTTCTAAGTTGGCAAAACCAAGGGGAACCTCTTCTTGGGTATATGAATTCAACTCATTTTTATTCCTCTCTTCAACGACTAATGGTTCGATTTGACTGGGTTGAAGGTGGATGATTTGGTGAGTCTTTGATACACCGTAGGCCTAGTCACGGTTTATGCTTAGATACTCACCGGGCTCATCCTCGGCTTCCCATGAATCAATCGTTCATTCATGCTCGATCGGAGGAATGGTTTGAGTTGAGTTTGTATACCTAGTGGAGTAGCCTCTTGGGATTGCCAACACTTGTTTTCTCATGACATTCTCGTTAGCACACCCTTCACCAAACAACTCTCAAAGAACAAAGATTTTTACATTTTCATTCTCATCAAATCACCTTCACATTGGTTTACTTCCTTCCCCGTGGATACAACCTTGGAATACTCTTCCAAGTAAAACACGACCCACAAAAGTCTCCTTCCGATTGGGGAGCATTTTTGAGCATTTACATCTCACATTTACATCATCCCATTTCCCTTCCTCCTTGCCCTTTATTTTGACACAATCCCAAGGGAGAGAAATCCTCCCCTTCACTCATACATTGCATAGTCTAAGGGATAGTATTTAGGGGTTAACAGAGGTGAGGTAAAATAAGCAATCATTTTTAGCACCGTTGCCGAGGAATCCAAGTGTCAAATCAAGAAGGCGATCTCCGAACTACAGAGATAAATCCCATGATTTTCATCATGGGCTGAGGTACGTGGTTCGTGTACATATCTTTGTTTGTGTATAAATTCAAAACTTTTTCTTTTATAGACTCTTTGTTGTATGTGGGGACGGGACGAACAACACTGTTTGGTTAGGCAATTCATGGACCCTAATATGAACATTAACCAAGATCCACCTGAGGATGCGGGTGACAATTTTGATGATGTAGGTGCCAATCCTGACGTCCAAGAGGATGGGGGATTGCAATAAACTAGAAGGCCCAACCCTCGAGTGCACAGTCCCCCTCCCATTAATGAAAGGAACAATTATCGAATGGATCCCCTGGCAAAGTCTATGAGGGAATTCCTTCAACCGACTAGTAGTGTCACACCATCATGCATTGTCCTTGCGGCCCAAGCTCACCTCTTCGTGGTCAAACCAGGGATGTTGAATCTACTTCTCGCATTTAATGGACTTGAGAATGAGAATCCCTATTCTCATATCAGGGATTTTGAAGAAATAGTTGCAACCTTTACCCCCAATCACAACATGGAAGAGATTGTGAGGATGAAATTGTTCCCCTTCTCCCTACATAGTAAGGCAAAGACTTGGCTTCAAGCCTTGAGATCCCGCACCATTTTACTTGGGATCAAATGATCTCTATTTTCTTGAACAAGTTTTTCTCGGTGCATAAAACCACCGGCCTAAAAAAGCGAATCCAAAACTTTTTTGAGAATCCCAATGAACAATTTTACCAATGTTGGGAAAGGTACAAAGGCTTGCTACAATCCATTCCACACCATGGCTTTGAACCATGGCAATTGGTAAGTTTCTTCTATAAAGGAATTACACTGGGCCATCGACAGTTCATCGACATGATGTGTAATGGGAAATTCTTGAACAAAGATCCCGATGAGGCTCTAGACTATTTTGATGTGTTGGCCCAAAATGCCCAGTCGTGGCATACCACTGACCCAACCGACGTACCAAGGTCTTTGCCTCAAGGGAGTGGCCAACAAAAAGGGGGGATTTATTAGCTAAAAGACCGGGAAGATCTACTTTCACAAATTTTCAAGTTGTCTAGGAAAGTAGAGAACCTTGAGGCGAATAGAAGGAGGGAGGTGTCCCAAGTGTCAAGAACCGAGGAGGGTTGTTCTATTTGTGAGAATGTTGAGCACTCTACATCGGAGTGTCCAAGCATTCCAACACTGAGGGAAGCATATCAGGAACAAGTTCATGCCTTAAACCAACCAAGGCAATCATTCTCTCTATATTCCAACACTTACAATTCGGGATGGAGCAACCACCCCAACTTTAGTTGGAGGAATGAGAACCCTATTCCCCATGGGTCCAATGCATATTCATCCCTTGTGCCACCCAAACAAGGTCAATACCCAAGTCATGGGCAAGCGTCTAGCTCCCAATACCCACGGACAAATTTGCAAGGGTATCAGTCGACACTACCACAGCAGAATTTTTCACAAAATCCTCCTCCACAAGGCTGTTCTAATCAAAGACCATTAAATTCGTGCACCTACCAACCTCCTCACAAGAGAAATTTAGAGGTTGTACTTTACAACTTTATTCAATACCAAACCACCTTTAACAACAACATCTCGGCTCAACTCACAAAGATCACCAATCACATTGGGTTGTCTCAACAAGAGAAGGAGAAATTCTCCGCTTAACCCCAACAAAATCCCAAGGGTCAACATGTGGTTGAGTTGGCTGAGCCCACCCATGAGAGTTGTGAGCAACTCAAGGCGGTTATTACCCTTCGAAGTGGTAAGAAAATTGATAAAACCATTATTCTAAAGGTCTCATCCAAGGCCACATTGCCATTAGAAAAAGAGACAAAGGGTGATGCCAATGAGGGTGGGATGAGTGAAAAGAAAGAGAGTGAGGCGGTTGAGAAAGAGAAGGTGATTGATGAGAGTGTGATTGTTTCCCCTATGCCTGCCCTTTTTCCTAATCCTTTGAAGCCACCTGTCAAGGTGGCTAATTATGCTGATATTCTTGAAATGTTTAAGCAGGTGAAGATAAACATCCCACTCCTTGATGCCATAAAATAAATTTTATCATGTGCAAAGATCTTGAAAGACTTATGCACGGTAAAAAGGAGGCTCAATGTTCACAAGCGAGCTTTCCTCACTGAGCAAGTAAGCTCAATTTTGAGGACAAACACTCCTCCGAAGTTTCAGGACCCCAGCTACCCCACCATTGCCTTAACCATAGGAGATTGCCGGGTTGAACAAGCATTGCTTGATTTGGGAGCGAGTGTCAACCTCCTCCCCTATTCTATGTATCAACAACTCAAGCTTGAGGAATTGAAGCCTACTCCAATCATGCTTCAACTGGCGAACCGTAGTGTTCGAACACCAAGGGGAGTAATTGATGATGTTTTAGTACAAGTGGATAAATTTTACTTTCCTGTTGATTTTATTGTGCTTGACACTCACCTGGTGGCAAACCTTAGCTCCCAAATCCCTGTAATACTTGGTAGACCTTTCTTGCCACATCTAATGCTATGATTAATTGCAGGAACGATCTTATGAAGCTAGCATTTGGGAATATGACAATGGAGCTCAATGTGTTTAACTTGTGCAAGCAACCGGGGGATGAGGATGAGGCACATGAGATTTATCGGATTGACACTTTGGTATAGGAGCACATGGAGTTAATGAGCACTTTCAATTGGAGGAAGAAGTTGTTGATATGGAGGAAGTGGATGAGCAAAAAGATTAGAAAAGTTTGAAAGGGGCAGAAAAGTGGACCCCTACACTTAAAAAACTCCCACACCAAGACAAAAAGATATTCCCATCCGATGTACAAAAACCTAACTTGGAATTGAAACCATTACCATCCCATTTGAAGTATGCATACCTTGGGGAAGATGAGTCATTTCCGGTGGTGATTAG
>CM042198.1:2218818-2255615 GCA_023539305.1 Ilex asprella
CATTCAGAGTCAATGAGTTTCAATACTTAGATCACCAATGCATTCAATGATTTCAAAGATCAAACTTTACAAAATATTAAAGATATCAAGAGTCATTTAGCCATTAGAGGAGGGAAAATTCTCATCTTAACCAAAACCCCCACAGAGTCAAAACAAGGCTAATGTTGTGTCTTCTAAACAACCTCCAAGTCAGGTGTAAGCAATTATCACATTGAAAAATGGTAAGGTGATTGAAAAAACCATTAAAGCTATGTTAATTCCTAAGCCAAATGTCGAGTCAGCGTTAGTCAATGAACCAGTTGAGCATGAACATGTGACTGAAAAGGAACCAGAACCACCAAATGAAAAAGAACCTTTTAGTCCTATTCCATTACCTTTTCCTGAAAGGGTCAAGTTCAAAGCCCTCGGTTGCCCTACCATTGTCATAACCATAGGGAATTGTCGGGTAGAGCAAGCACTTCCAGACTTGGGAGCAATTGTCAACCTCCTACCCTTCTCAGTGTATCAACAATTACAAATTGAAGAGTTGAAGCCAACTCCAATCACTCTTCAATTGACAGACCGAAGCGTGAGAACACCAAGGGGAGTAGTTGAGAATGTTTTAGTTCAAGTTGACAAATTTTATTTTTTTGTTGATTTTATTGTACTTGATACTCATCCGATTGCTAATCCTAGTTCTCAAATTCCAATGATACTAGGTAGGCCTTTCCTTGCTATATCTAATGTTGTGATCAATTGCAGGAATGGACTAATGAAGCTTGCCTTTGGGAATATGATAATGGACCTTAACGTATTCAACTTGTGCAAACAACCGGTTGATGACGAGGAAATGCATGAGGTCAACCGGATTGACTCTTTCGTGGGGGACCTTATGGAACTAATTTGTCATTCAAATTTGGGGGAGGAATAGTTTGGTAAGGAAGAGGAGCCGAAAACTGTGCGAGGGGTTGGAAATTGGGCCTCGACATTTCAGAAACTTCCACAATAAGAAAAAATATTTTTTTCATCAACCATCCAAACACTAATCTTGGAATTGAAACCACTACCTTCCACATTGAAGTATACATTTCTCGGGAAGCATAAGACATTCCTGGTGGTGATAAGTTCTTCCTTGGAGCTGATTCACAAAGAAAAATTGTCGGAAGTGTCTAGATGGCATAAGGGAGCAATCAGTTGGACAATCGCCGATATCAAGGGGATTAGTCCCCTTATTTGCACACACAAAATCTACATGGAGGAAGACATCACGTAGGCGTCATTGTGGTTACAAATGAGGAGAATGAGTTGATTCCAACAAGGGTGGTCGCCGGTTGGAGAGTTTGTATTGACTCTCGAAAACTCAACTCATGTACAAGAAAATATCATTTTTCCTTACCCTTCCTTGACCAAGTGTTGGAGAGAGTAGTTGGACACCTCTATTATTGCTTCATGGATGGCTACTCCAGTTACAACCAAATTGAGATTTATTTACAGGACAAAGAGAAGACAATCTTCACGTACCCTTTCGGCACCTTTGCTTATCGTCGAATGCCATTCGGGTTGTGTAATGCCCCAAAAAACTTTCCAAAAATGTGTGATGGAAATCTTTAGTGATATGGTGGAGAAATTTATGGAGGTGTTCATGGATGATTTCTCATTTTTTGGGGACTCGTTTGAGGGGTGCTTGGAGAATTTGGAGAGAGTGCTTGAAAGTTGTGAGGAAATGAGCTTGGTGCTTAATTGGGAGAAGTGCCACTTCATGGTGACACAAGGGATTATGCTCGGGCACATTGTATCAGAGAAAGGGATTAAAGTAGAAAAATCCAAGGTGGAAGCAATTTCTAACCTCCCCACTCCAAAAGTCATCAAGGATATCAAGTCATTTCTTGGTCATGCCGATTTTTATCATAGATTTATAAAAGATTTTAGTGCATGGGCAAGGCCCTTGACCAATTTGCTTGCAAAGGATGTTCCCTTTGTGTGGTCAGATGATTGTAAGGCTTCTTAAAAAATTAAAAAGCATGCTCACTTCACCTCAAATCATGCGACCACCAAAGTGGAAACTCCCATTTTAGCTTTTCTGTGACACGAGTGATTACCACTCAATATGCTCGTTCAACAGGAAAAAAAGGTCTTATGCAATATACTATGCTAGCAAGACTCTAAATGAAGCATAAATAAATGACACTACCACTGAAAAAGAGTTGCTAGTCGTAGTATTTGCATTGGACAAATTTAGGTCTTACATCATTGGTTTGCCTATTGTACTCTACATTGATCACTTTGTTTTGAAGTATCTTTTGTCTAAGCAAGACACGAAATCTAGACTCATTTAGCGGATCCTCCTCCTACAATAATTCAACTTGACCATAAAAGACAAGAAATGAGTGGAGAATATGGTGGTGGATCATTTGTCCCGACTTGTTGTTCTAAGATTCTGAAGAGCATATTCTTATCCCAAACTCTTTTCTTGATGAACATTTGTTTTCTATTCATTATGTTTGTCCTTGGTACCCTAACATTTGTAATTATCTTGCTACAAGACAAATATTACTACATTAGAGCCCAGAGGATAGACGAAGATTCATGACAGATGTGAATTACTTCTACTTCGACAATACGTATTTGTTCAAGTATTGCCTAGATCAAGTTATGAGGAGATGCATATCTGAAAATGAACAACGGGATGTCCTTACATTTTTCCATTCTAAGGCTTGTGGTGGCCACTTCTCTTCAAAGAAAACTTCAGTCAAGGTTTTGTAATCTGGGTTTTATTGGCCCTTTTTAATCAAATATTGTGTTTCATTTTGTAAAGAGTGTGATAGGTGCCAAAGGTTGGGTAGTGTGACCCATAAGAATATTATGCCTCTTTCCCCCATGCTAGTCATTCAGATATTCGATTGTTGGGGCATCGACTTCATGGGTCCTTTCTCTATATCCTTTGGCTACTTTTATATTCTACTGGCAGTGGACTACATGTCCAAGTGGGTAGAGGTCATCCCAAACAAGACCAACGATCATCAAGTCGTGGTCAAGTTTTTAAAGAAAAATAATTTTTCAAGGTTTGGGGTACCTCATGCAATGATAAGTGACGGTGGGTCTCATTTTTGTAATAGGCCATTTACATCTCTAATGTATAAATATGGCCTAACACATCCACCGCTTATCACCCATACACTAATGGCCAAGCCGAGTTGAAAAATAGTGAGATTAAAAGTATACTAGAGAAAACAGTGAGTCCGAATCGAAAGGTTTGGTCACTTAGGTCGACCAATGCCTTGTGGGCTTACCGCACCACGTACGAGACCATTCTAGGTATATCTCCTTATAGGCTAGTCTATGGCAAGGCTTGTCCTTTGTCGGTAGAGATGGAACACAAGGCTTATTTGGCCATCAAAATCTTGAACTTTAATTTGAGAATGGCCAAAGAGAATATGAAGTTGGAGTTGAATGAATTAGAGGAAATCTGGAGAGATGCATATGACAGCTCAAAATTTTCCAAAGAGGGCGAAAATCTTTCATGATAAATCCTTTGTGTGAAAAAAATTTGAGCCTGGATAAAAAATGCTCTTGTATAATTCACAACTCTCCATTTTCTAAGGAAAAATCCAATCTCGTTGGGATGAACCTTATCTTGTCAAGATGGCCTACCCCAACAGAGCCATATAAAATATAAACCCCGAAGATGGAAAAATATTCAAGGTCAGTGGCCAAAAACTTAAGCCATTCTTTAAGGGTTTTGAGGTTCAAATGGTGGAGGAAGAGTTCGTGGATCCGGTTTATCTGAACCTTGTTGAGGAATAACTGTCTAAGTAAGTAGATTTTAGTGTACAGTCACTTTCTTTTATCATGTACTTTCCAAGTTAATTTGTTTACTTACTTTCATCTTTGTGTAGTTTTTTATCTTCAAATGTGTATATTAAGGTGTTTTTGTCAAAGCTCAGTGTGAGGAGTTCTCTAACCCTACTTATCTTTATAAGTTCATCATTGCATTCAATATATTTTTGTTGCATTGAGGACAATGAATGACTCAAAATGGAGGGTGGGGCACACCATTTGTAGGATACAAATTTTGTTGTAAACATGAGCACATTATAGCAATTTATCCTATGCTTGAGTATCACATATGAGTTTCCTTTTGAACTCAACCATAACTGCACCTTGAATGTGTAATTTCCAAAATTTATGGATTAAATTCACATTTTAGTACTTGACATGCATAATGGAGATGAAATAACTACCCATTTGAGCTTAGCATCAATCCTTGTTGCAGGGAACTTACGTTTACTCAAAAGAACAATTTTTCAAATTCAAAATCTGTTCATTAATCTTATTATACTTGCTTCAGTTAGAGTTCACGTGGGTAGTTAATTTACTTTGTCTTGAAATACCAACATGCCTCCCCATGCTTATTTAGAATTGAACTTAGGACATCTTTGAAATGCTTTGAGCCTTAGCTATTTTCTTGAAAAATTTTATCCCTAGTGCCATGATTGAGCCTTGAATGGAAATTTTATTTCCATGCCACACAGTTGACCAAGTTAGTGTAAAATGATAAAATTTTATCACACCGTGGTTGTTCAAAGAATTGATTGTGATTGATCATGAAAGGGATGAAAATGTGGAGAGGAAACCCAAAGAGGGATAAATGATGCTGAGTTCAAAATATAGAACAGAAAAGACAGAAAAAAAATCCTAGAAAAGGAGAAAAAAGGGGTAGAAGAAGAAAAAGAAAGAGAAAATGTTAAGGTGATAAGCTAAAAATTCTACAAAAGGGGAAATTGTTGACAGTAAATGTCGTGCCTCATAATAACCCTCTTTGTTTTCCTCTTTCCTTTGTTTCATTTGCCTCATCGTTATCCCAAGTCCTCATTACAACCCTTGAAAGCCCTAAATGATCTATAGTAGGCATGGGGAAGGCACACCTTTAAAGAAAAAGAAAAAGTTGATTTTGCTATATTGTGTCATAACATTCCTTTCATGAGATTATGTCAAGGTTGTTTCTTTTTTATGCATGTGCTTCATTTTTGGATTATATGTAAACATACTTCAATTTGTGCCTGAGATTCTATCAAACATTTACACATATAGAGCATGCCAGGATAATCATAGTGTGATTCATTGCTAAAAGAAACTCGTGACGAGTTTTGCACTGAAGCTGATTTTGAATAGCCAAGTGAAAGTGAATTCTGTTGGGTAAATGCTTAAATTACATGTCCACTTCACACACACGTTTTTTAAAACGAATGCGTAGGGGCATACTCTAGAATAGCATTTAAAGCCATGGTGATGTTCATGTGTACTTTGTTTGGGTATTTGAATAGTGTTATCATGTAGCCCTATGCTTGCAAGATTAGGGAATACTGCTCAAACTTTAGATATTATGAAGGATTAGGAATTCCTTTACCATTTAAATATGTGCATTACATTTTAGGTATTCATTTTTCTAGTTAGATTTAGAAATCCATGTCTTGTGTTTTTTAAAAGCATCAAAATTTTAAATCATATTGTAATTTCATAAATGACTTTTGGGCATGAGCACTCAAATGGGGTTCACAATTGTTTTTTAGGTTTTTGGTGGAGTCGAGGTTGTAAATAGGTCGTTATAATGTGTAGAAAGTGAGTGAAATTGGACTGAAAATGAAAATGAGAGCAAAAAGAATTTTTTGAAAAAAGCTAAAACCTACTGGTAAATGTCTGTCAAAACCTACCGGTAGGAATTTTCCAGTGCACAAAACATATTGGTAGGTTTTGCCCAAAAAACCCGGAAACAAGGGTTTTAAGTCTGAATTTTTGAGAAAACCTTTCACTCTATCCTCTACTCTCGATCTCTCAAATTCTCTCCTCCCTATCAAAGCTCCCCTAACCTTCAAAGACTCCTTACCCATCCATCTAATCTCTCCCAAAGCATCATTAAGGTCGATTTTTACTTGGATTTCATTGCAAATTGCTTGGATTTCTCACAAAACCCTAATTCTCTCAAAGAATTTCCCCAACTCCAGTTCACTTCGGTTTTCCTCAAAATCTTAGAATCCAGTGCAATGGCTCGTCTAGGTAAGCATGCTTATGATCTCTTTGAGTCACTTTGGACGTGGTTTCTACCCTTCGTGGCCATTGGGGAATTTTTTATTTACCTGGCCCATACACAAAAAAAGGGATTGAGTTCTCCATAACCCGCAAGCATGAGTTCATGCAAGAGGATGAAGGTGACAGTGGAGACAGTGGGGAGAGGAGAAAAAAACAAAATAATAATGCTCGTGCGAAAAGCATTGATGAGAAGAACGTGATGTGCGAGCGTCAGGTGAACATGCCTAGCCTCGAGCCAAATGACGTGGTTGTGAGAGTGATTAGCACCAAATATTGCAAATCATGTTTGCTTTTGTATCCTTATTATACTTTGCTTTTATGGTGAAAATGGGAGGAGATGCAATTAATCAAACAAATTATGAAGTTGTTGTGTGATTGTAGATACAGAGTTGGAAATGGCTTGAGTTAAGCCCCCATCATAGTGCTCAAAGACAATGGAGATGAAGGGGATCCTTAACAGGTGGCTTAGACGGTGAAAAGATCAAGAAGGTAGCAAACCAAGTAAAAACCTACCTGTACGTTTGCTCATAAAATTACTAGTAGGTTTTGCACACTAGATTTGGACCTACTGGAAGCCTACCAAAAGGTTTTGCTCACTGGAACAAAACCTACCGGTAGGTTTAGCTCAAAAAACACCAGAACCTACAACTCCAAATTTCTTTGCTTGTGGAACCCACCTCTACTTCTCCTACACATCCCTGACATTTTATACATCTATGCATGCCTCCCTACACCTAGGGTTAGACTTTGGAGGAAAATGCATTTAAGAGGAAGAGAGAAAAATAAGGGGCATAGTGGGTTGCAGGCTAAGCTTCTCATAGCCTGTCCAAGTGTCAAATCATTTCCAACTAATGGGAGGCCTACTCTCACAGACCATAGGGGGTTGATGGACGAAAATGGAGGAAGACACACCATTATTCAGCTCAAGAAGATATAGTTTTAGAGAGAAAAGTTTGATTTTTGCAATTTTCTTACCCATTTTACATGAAGTAAGCTGGAATACTCTTGTAATCTTCATTTCTTGCACTTTAATCTTAGTTATGTTAAGTGTATTCCAAGTTTAGTTATGCATTCTTCAATCTACCTTGTTTACAATGTGTTTTTCATTTCAAGCTTTTTAGTTGGGTATTAAATGCACTTATCTTGTAGTTTAACTTTTCTTTGCTTTACTACAAGTTTTAATCTTCATTTCATTACCATGTCTCTTTACATTATGAATGTTTTTGCTTTAACTATGGATAGTTAAGTTTTTAGTTGGCTAATCAAAGGAAGATTTCCTCTTGGGTATGCTAAATCTACTCTTCATCATTCTTCCTCATAGTGTAAGGTGTTTGGTTTGACTAGGTTGAGTGTAGACGTGATTGTGAGCTCTTGATACACCGTAGACTTGACGCAGGGTATGCTTGAGCTTACACCGCCACAATAGTCCCTCACTTCTTACGAATCAATCAAGCACTGAGACACCATTGAAAGAATGTTTTGACTTGATTTGTCATCCCCATGAATGAACCAATTGGATTAGCCAACCTTATTTTCATTACATTTTTATCAAAAACTTCACTCACGAAAACACAAAATTACAAGATTATCCATTCCAAGTAATAACACAACACTTGAAAGTCTTTCTTCCCTTGGGGAGCAGTTTTGCACACACACACACATATTTTCATTCATACACACGTGTTTCCTATTTCTAGTATTAAACCCGAGTAAGAGTGACACTCACCCACACACATAAGCCATATACACATTTGAGGGTTCGTGTTCAGAGATTGGGGTGAACGCAACCAAGCATTTTTGGCGCCGTTGCCAGGGAAGGCAAAGCAATAAATTAGAAGGTGATTTTGGAAAATGAAGGTAAGTCCCGTGATTCTCATTTCAGGCCGAGGTATGTTGCTCCTTGTATGTAATTGTGTTTACTTTTACTTTTCAATTGTTGTAGTTTTTTTGCTTGTGTAGACGAGATGATCAAAATAGATTAGTTAGACAAGCCCAATAACCTAACATGAACCTAGATCAAGACCCACCTGAGGATGCTGGTGATAACTTCGAGGATCATGATGCTAATGTTCCAAGGGGTGGGGGAATGGAAAACCCTAGAATGCCAAACCCCTGAATGCATTTTCCCCCTCCTAGGAATGAGGGAAACAATATCTTGATTGATCCTCCTATGAGGTCAATGCAGGATTATCTCCAACCCACTTGTAGCACCACTCCCTCATGCATACTTTTTCCGTTCCAAGCTCATGTCTTCCTTGTTAAACTAGGAATGTTTTAACTACTTCCTCAATTCCATGAAATTGAAAGATAAAATATTTATTTGCATATTAAGGAATTTGAGGAAATAGTTGCAACCTTCCTCACTAATCATGTCATGGAAGACATAGCTCGCATGAAATTGTTCCCTTTTTCCCTTAAAGACCAAGATAACTTAGTTGATTTCCTTGAAACCTTGATCAATAAGCTCTTGGGAACAAATACTTTGAGTTTTTGAACAAATTTTTTTCGGTGTCCAAGACCACGGCTCTTAAAAAGCAAATCCAAAATTTTTTGGAAAAGCCCAATAAGCAATTTAATCATGTTGGGATTGCTACAAGGAATTACTACAATCCATCCCACATCATGGTTTTAAGCCATGGCAATTGGTGAGTTTCTTCTATGAAGGGACTATGTCGGGCAATCTACAGTTCATAGGCATATGATATGCAATAGGGAGTTTTTAAACAAGGATCCTGATAAGGCCCTAGAGTACTTCAATACATTGTCCCAAAATGCACAATCTTGGGATATCATGGATCCCGTCGATGTATCGAGGTCCTCTCTGGGTAGTAATCAACCAAGTGGGGTATGAATGTATGATTTAAGGGAACTGGAGGACTTGCTTTCCAAAATCACAAAATTGTCTCCTAAAGTGGAGAGTCTAGAGGTCAATAGGGGACGTAAGGTGTCTAACATAACCAAGACCGAGGACTTTTGCTCTATTTGTGAGATTGTTGAACATTCCATATCAGAGTGCCCCAACATTTTGCAAGTTAAAGAGGTTTACTATAAGCAAGTCAATGCCTTCAATCAAAGCAGACAATCATTCTCCTCACACTCTAACACATACAATACGGGTCAAAGTAATCACCCAAACTTTAGTTGGAAGAATGAGACTCACATTCCTCACTGGTCTAGTTCATATTCACCGCCCACGCCTCCCAAACAAAATCAATACCATAGTCAAGGTCCTTCGTCTAGCTTCTAATACCCCCGGTCCAATCTATAATTGTTTTCACAAAACCCACCTACACAAAGTTTTGGTCAATAAGAATCATACAACCCACCCACCTACCAACAACCTCATAAAATAAATTTGGAGGATGTGGTGCACCAATTCATCCAAAGTCAAACCACAATCAACAATTAAACTGCAACCATTTTTAATGATACTCAGACTCAAATCACAAAATTGAATAATGCCATAGGGTCATCACAACAAGAGAAAGGGAAATTTCTCACTCATCCCTAGGGGCCAACACGTGATTGAGTCATCCGAGCCCACTAAAGAGAGTTTTGAGGGACTCAAGGTGGTCACCACCCTTAGGAGTGGCAAAAAATTTGACAAGACCATTTTTTCAAAGTCCCACCAAAGGTTGGAAAAATAAAAAGAGATTAAGGGCAATTCAAAGGGCGGTGAGACAAGTGAGAAAGAAAAATTTGTTGATTTGAATGTGTGTGCATGTCCTATTATGCCCTCTTTTCCCCTATGTTTGAAGCCACCCGTGAAGGTGGCTAACTATTTGGATATTATTGAAATTTTTAAGCAAGTGAAAATCAACTTCCCACTCCTCAATGCCATAAAAAATATCCCATCATGCGCAAAGATTTTGAAGGACTTTTGCATAGTGAAGAGAAAGTTGAGCATGCACAAGGAGGCATTCCTCAACGAACAAGTGATCTCAATCTTAAGAACCAACACCCCACCAAATTTCAAAGACCCCGACTGCCCAACCATTGCTATTAAAATAGGACATTTTTGGGTGGAGCAATCACTTCTTGACTTGGGGTCAAGTGTCAATCTGCTACCCTATTCGGTATACCAACAACTCCAACTTGAAGAGTTGAAGCCAACTCCAATCACTCTTCAATTGGTAGATCAAAGTGTTAGAACACCAAGGGGAGTAGTTAAGGATATCTTAGTTCAAGTTGACAATTTTTATTTCCCTATTGATTTTATTGTACTTGGTACTCATCCGGTTGCTAACCCTAGCTCACAAATTCCTATCATACTAGGTCGGTAGTTCCTTGCTACTTCTAATGCTTTGATTAATTGTAGGAATGGAATTATGAAGCTTGTATTCGGGAATATGACAATAGACCTTAACATGTTCAACTAGTGCAAGCAACCGAAGGATGACAAAGCACATGAGATCAACCGGATGGACACTTTGTTGGAAGATCACTTGGAGAAATTGAGCACTTTGAAGTTGGGGGAGGATGAGATTGTTGATCAAGAGACGCCAAAATTTTTACAAGGAGTTGAAAGATAGACCCCAACATTTGAGAAGCTTCCACAACAAGAGAAGAGAATTTTTTCATCCACTGTACAAACACCCAACTTGGAGTTGAAGCCCTACTTTCTACTCTCAAATATACTTTCTCGGGGAGCATAAAACCTTCCCAGTAGTCATAAGTTCTTCATTAGAGCTGAAGCAAGAAGATGATCTATTGAAAGTGTTGAGGAGGCACAAGAGAGTAATTGGTTGGACGATTACTGATATCAAAGCGATAAGCCCACTCATTTGCACACACCACATCTACTTAGAAGAAGACTCCAAGCCATCCTGGCAACCATAAAGAACACTAAATTCTATCATGAAGGATGTGGTGAGAGATGGGGTACTCAAACTACTTAATGTGGGCATCATATTTCCAATAGCTGACAGTAAATGGGTTAGTCCCACTCAAGTGGTGCCAAAGAAATCGGGGTCACCATGGTTGAAAATGAGGAGAACGAGTTGATTCTAACAAGAGTAGTCACCGGATTAAGAGTTTGTATCGACTATCAAAAACTCAACTCTTGCTCCTTCTACAATCAAATTGAGATCGCTTTGGAAGACCAAGAGAAAACTACTTTCATGTGTCCTTTTGGCACCTTTGCCTATCGCCGAATGCCATTTGGGTTGTGTAATACCCCGGGGACATTTCAAAGATGAGTGATAAGAATCTTCATCGACATGGTGGAGAAAATTGTGGAAGACTTCATGGATAACTTTTTTGTATTTAGGGACTCATTTGAAGGGTGTTTGGAGAACTTGGATAGAGTACTTGAGAGATGTGAGGAGAAGAATTTGGTTCTCAACTGGGAGAAGTGCCACTTCATTGTGACACAAGGGATAGTGCTCGGGCATATCGTTTCAGCAAAAGGGATTGAAGTTGATGAATCCAAGGTTAAGGCAATTTCCAACCTCTCCACACCGAAAGTCGTCAAAGACATCAAGTTGTTTCTTGGCTAGGCCGAATTTTATCGTCATTTTATAAAAGATTTTTGCTCATTGGCACAACTCTTGACCAATTTTCTTTCCAAAGATGTCTCATTTGTGTGGTCAGATGATAATGAGGCATCATTTAAAAAACTCAAAAGTATGCTCACTTTACCTCCGATCATGCGACCACCCAAGTGAGACTTACCATTTGAGCACATATGCGACGCGAGTGATTACGCGATCGGCGTTGCGCTTGGTCAACGGGAAGACAAAATACCACATATAATATACTATGCTAGTAAGACTCTAAATGAGGCACAAATGAATTACACAATCACCAAAAAAGAGTTGTTAGCCGTAGTATTTGCATTGGATTAATTTCAGCCTTACATCATTAGTTCACCTATTGCAGTCTACACTGATCACTCTGCTTTGAAGTATCTTTTGTCAAAGTAGGACGCAAAATCGAGACTCATTAGGTGGATCCTCCTTCTACAATAATTCAACTTAACAATCAACGACAGAAAGGGAGTTGAGAACTTGGTGGCAGACCATTTGCCCCGACTTGTAGTTCAAGATGCCAAAGAGCATATTCTAATGCCTAACTCTTTTCTTGACGAGCATTTATTTTTCATTCATTCTATTTGTCCTTGGTATGCTGACATTTTGCAATTATCTTGCTACAAGACAAATTCCACAGCACTGGAGCCTAGAGGATAAATGAAGATTTATGGCGGATGTGAAGTATTTTTACCTCTACTACCAGTACTTGTTCAAATACTGCTCTGACTAAATCATGAAGAGGTGCGTACCTGAGAATGAAAAATCTTACGTCCTTGCATTCTGCCATTCGGAACATGCAGTGGACACTTCTCTTCCAAAAAGAATTCGACTAAGGTTTTGCAATCTAGTTTTTATTGGCCTTCTTTAATAAAGGATTGTGTTTCATTTTGCAGGGAATGCAAAAGGTGCCAAAGATTGGGTAGTGTGACCCATATGAATATGATGCCCTTGTCCCCCGTGTTAATAATTGAGATATTCGATTGTTGGGGCATTAACTTCATGGGTCCATTTCATATGTCTTTTAGCTACCTCTATATTTTATTGGTAGTGAACTACGTGTCCAAGTGGGTAGAGGTTATCCCAATGAAGACCAATAACCACTGGGTCCTAGTCAAGTTCCTAACATAAAACATCTTTTCAAGGTTCAGGATGCCCCTAGCAATGATAAGTTTTGGATGTTCACATTTCTAAAATAGGTCATTTGAATCCTTAATGCATAAGTATGGCATCACACACAAAGTGTCCACCACTTATCAACCATAGACCAATGGCCAAGCCGAGTTGGCCAATAGGGAGATCAAGAACATCCTAGAGAAAACGGTGAACCTTAATAGGAAGGATTGGTCACTTAGGTTGACTGATGCCCTCTTAGCTTACCGCACTGCATACAAGACCATTCTAGGTATGTCACCCTACAGGCTAGTCTATGGAAAGACTTGTCATTTGCCGGTAAAAATATAACACAAGGCCTATTGGGCCATCAAGACCTTAAACTTCAACTTGAGAATAGTCAGAGAGAAGAGGAAGTTGGAGTTGAATGACTTGGATGATATCCATAGAGATACATATGAGAGCTCATGAATTTCCAAAGAAAGGGCTAAGATTTTTCATGGTAAATCTATTTTATTGAAAACATTTGTGCCTGAACAAAAAGTGCTCTTGCATAATTCTTGACTCTCCATTTTCCAAGGAAAACTCTGATCCCATTGGGATGGGCCCTATCTTGTCAAGGTGCCTACCCCAATGGTGCCATGGAAATGACAAAGACTTAAGTCATTCTTCTAGGGTTTTGAGGGTCAAGTGGTCGAGGAAGAATTGCTGGATCCAGTTTACCCAAATCTTTTGGAGGATTAACTGTTCATGTAGATTTTAGTGTGCAGTCGCTTTCGTTTATCATTTACTTTTCAAGATATTTTGTTTACTTACTTTCATCCTTGTGTAGTTTTTGTTCTTTAAATGTGCAAATTATGTTGTTTTTGTTAAAGCTCCATCCGAAGTTTATCCTATGCTAAAAGTATCACATACTTGTATGTTTTTGAACTCAACCACAAGTACACCATGAACGTGTAATTTTGGCAATTTACAAAATTGGAATTACATTTTAGAGCTTGAAATAAATAGTGGAGATGAGTAAGTAAGCATAAGAGCTTTAGTGTCAATCCTTGTTGGAAGGAACTTACGTTTACTCAAAAGAACAATTTTTCAAATTCAGATATGTTCAATAATCTCATTATGGTTGTTTTGATTAGAGTGCATTTAGGTACTTAATTGACTTTGTCTTGAAATATAATATGCTCTCCCATGCATTATTTAGAAATGATCTTAGGCCATCTTTGATTTATTTGAGCCTTAACATATTTTCTTGGAAAAATCTATCTCTAGTGTCATGATTGAGCCTTGTTGAAAATTCGTTTCCATGCCACACATTTGACCAAGTCAATGCAAAGTAATAAAATTTAGATTTAATTCGTTTCCATGCCACACATTTTGAGTATTAAAGTTACCAGTCACCAGATAAAATAACTTCATATTACAACTTCCCCTAATGCTTCATAGAAATCTTTCCACTCTCTTTCCAGTTAATTGATCAAAATAAGTTGTTAACTAAGAACTCAAAATTATTTATCAAACCTCTTTCGATAGTTAGATAAAAATATCTCTCCCAATTAAAATACTATATTCCTATGCAAAATAATTTAGAATAGATTCATTAAGTTCAAATTCTCATAAAAGTTACACACCGCATATAGTTATATTCATATTCTATACAAAAACCCAGCTATTCAATCCTAAGAAGAATCAACCAGACGCATGTCATAATATTCAGATCTAAACCTAGAATTTATCTTCCAATTTCATCTAGGGAATCAAATTAAATGTTGGCCACACAATCATATGCTAAGCACAAAATATGATAAACTACTTATATATGATCAATCACAACTGAAAATGAAAGTAGATTAATTTAACTGAACATCAGATTCCATTGTAATCTTAATAAAAATTTAGCTCATAGCATAATGGGAAAACATCATTCTCAAATTAATCAACATCTTAGAAAATCAAAAACTAAAAGTAAGAGAAGATGACGAAAACTTAGTTGCAATCTTGAATTCCTCTCTAGCCTTCAAGTCCAATTTTCTTCAAGTTGCTTCCTTCAATTCTTGCCTTCAATTTTTCTATCAATCCGTGGTTAACCATCTATTAGCCGCCCCTCATATCAGTATTTTTATATCCCAACTCAAACTCTAGCATATATGTAGTATTAGAGTTCAATTTCTACTCAAAAACAAGTCTGAATTTGCATCCACTCTAAAACCCATGCTGCAGCCCCTAAAATCAGTGTAGTTGCACTGACTTTCTACTCTTCTAGAGCTAGAACGCTGCACTTAGAGCTGCAGTGGTGGCCTCCTTTTATGCCCACAACTACCCTTGCTGCTTAGTCCCAATTAATCCCAACTTTAAGCTACCAAATGACCTTGTTTCCTTCCAAATCATAATCCCTGCAAAACAAAATTAAAACACACCAAACGAATTCAAATGAACATAAAGTACTTGAAAACTTGAAATTTCATCAAGCTAGTAGGACTCAATTCTTAGGTATAAAACCCACTCATCAAATACCTCCAAACTTAAATCTTTGCTTGTCCTAAAGCAAAAAACTAAGAACAAAAACCATAAAAATTAACCCCAACAACCAACTACTTAAACAATAGATCAATATAAATCTAAATAATGGCCCCAAAAGTTACTACAAATAATAAATCATGGAAAACTTCAAAACAGTGCAAAGTCTAATAGTTCACCATTCTCTTTAATTTTACCTCCGCTCATGACCCTTTAAATACATATACATTGTAATACCGCACATGCGTATAGTAATATAGTATTATACTAGTTTAGTTGTTCTTTTATATATAATGATGTAAAAAAATGATTCACATAGGTTAAAACATTATAAATAAATATTTGGAAGATAAATGGATTTGGGAAGTTTATGTTTCGAAAGCATATGAGCTTGGAAATAGTTAATAGGTATGTTTTTAAATATTTTTAGGTCAAACTAAGGTCTCCATTGAATCCGGAAGGTCGAAAAACCTTGGGAGAGGTAATATGAGGTGCATTGGAAGCTTGGAAGTACTTCGGAATAAAAACACACTTTACGTAAATTTCGGGTAGAAAATATTTTGGACACCTCTTAGTATGTTGGCCATAACTCTTTATCCTTATGTCTAATTGAACTTAAATTTTGACAGTAGATATTAAAAATATAGGGCTACAAAAGTGTATCTCATGAAAATTTTCCAATTCGACCTTCAAATGGGTCAAAACTACCTTGGAAATCGGAGGAAAAATCTATCCGCTGAAGCGTACCGGTACCGTGTACCGGTACACCCGATAAAAAAAATCCCACTATTCAGGATCGCGATCTAGGTCACATTTTTGGGCCTATAAATACTTTAGGCCGCCTCCTTAGCAGTCCATACACCATTTCAAACCCTAAAAAGCTTAAGAGAGAAAGAGAGGAGGATCAAAAATACACTCATCAAGAGATTTACACCCAAATTAGAAGATCAAACCGTAGATTTCAAGAATACCCTTCCCCTAACCTTTCATCACATTCTTCCATACCCTCTCACCCATACTTTTTGGAACCCAATGAGGAGTCTAAAGGGAAAAGAAGGGAGTGGAAAGAGTCTTTGAAGCTTGGGTATTTGGCTAAAACTCTTGAGCATTGAGGTAGGGGATTTTCTTCCATTCACTTACATTGAGCCTAGGATATTATACATGTATGTTTTTCACTCTTACTCTTATATATATGATATGAAATGCATGATTATTGATATCCTTACAATAAATGCCATGTTTTGAACATTTTGATGGTTGGGTAACTATTAAATTTCTCTTTTTTCATTTTCCAACATTGGTTTTAAGAAAAATGGATTTTCCTCTATATGGTACCGGTGCCGAGTATCAGTACCCTGATTCCAGTAGGTTTTGGGTACCGGTACCGTTCTGCTTCCTTATCTGAATTTCTTGATTTCTTTGCTCCCGAGCTACCTTCGAACTATCTTTTGAACTCCTTTCATCCCAAGTGGTATGGGAGGATCTTTCAAAGCCATATTTATCTCCATTCAACTGCAAACACATCAAATTGACGTTAAGACTTCAATCATCATAACTTATATTATTTACGGCTCAAAAGCGAGTGAATTAAGTTGATTAGCATCTTAAAATATACAAAGATGTGTGCTAATCAGTTCCCACTTTCAAAAATTTAGTGTTTGATATTATATAACAAAATGATGTTATGATGATCTCTTGTGCATTGTTCCTTAATTATTCTATGGTCTATTACATGAGGAATAGTGGAATTTGATAATTCCTTGAAATAGTTGTGAGTTGAGTATATTTTGGTTTCCTCATTTGTATGGTTGTTGTGATGGACTTGGATTGCCTTCGAGAGATGCCGTAGAGTGTTAGAGGTTAGTCTATCCCAGTGGGGGTGAGATGATTTCCTAGCACTTGTATTTGGTAATGAAACTACTATCGTTCACTGGAGTTCGAATGAGGGATAGTATACTTTTCCTAGGAAGGGACTCGTCACTGCCATTGGGATGGTAGACGCCCTTTTCTAAAGTGCTTGTGATTGTGATTGTGATTGGTGGACTAGGTATAATCGTTGAGTAGATTCATGAGAAGCAATCAACATACATAGTACGTAGATGAACCAATATACATGGGATTGTGAGTGGGTCGCCGCTGCATTGGTATGGGACAATGCATCGGAAGGCGTCCTTCTTAAATGACTTAAAGTTTGAAATGGTTATTGTTACCAAATTTATTTTATTCTTTCCCGTTGATTAATACTACCGATTAAACTTGAGATCTATTTAAAATGTCATATTTTCATTCAAAAATTTATACATGATATTTGCGAAATGAGACCGACCGAATTTTAAATATTTTCTAAACCTTGTTTGGGTTTGGGAGAAATTTTCTACAGAGCTTCATGCTCACCCCCTACTACTAACCTTTTTCAAATTATGTACTTGAGGAGGAGTTAGTAGCCGAGGAGGCCGCCCAGTGGGAGACTCCAATTGATGGGAGTGTGGATCCCGAGGTGGATGCATAGAGCGACCCTTTTTCTTTTGCACTAGACTAGGATACTCTTTTGTACACTGAGAAGTCTAGTTTATTTTGTATTCCGCTGCAAGATTTACTTTGATAATCTTTTGGAGATGTAAATGTCATTGTTGGGCATATTCTTTTGGATGTTATTGTATATGCTTGAATGATGAAGTAAATTCTTTTTGGATATGAAGTTATGTAGTTGCTCTCATGATTGTAAATGGTCTTTAGAATGTAATGCCGTCCTAGGGGGTATTTGGGGTGCTACATACATATCTGAACTTTTCAAGCTAGTCATCACCTAGATACATTTACGTAGTCAAGGGCTCCATAGGAGATACTCAATATCAATTTTATGAACTTTCATTTCACATCAACCTTTGGTAATTAAGGCAAACATATAACTAGAGGGTATATGACTTTTTTTTTCATTTCTCTCTCTTTTTTTCTCTTTTCTTTTGTTCGGTGAGTGCATTTTATGCTTCATCTCACCTCCTATTGAGCAAGTACATTTTACGAGCTCTCAACATGTGTTTATGAGTGAGTGCGTTTTACACTACATCTCTACTCACCACTTGTCCATTTCTTGTTTTTTGTTTTTTAATTCATGAAGGTTCAAATCAAAATAATTTTGAAAAGAGTTCTTCTTTTTTTTTTCTTTTTTTTTTCAACTAACCCATCATATTCAAGATTTCCTCCAAACTTATATGAATGCCTAAATTTTGCTTTGAATGATGCTTCAATAAGTTTCCTAGAGTTTCAATTATATCTCCCACAAGCATTTAACCAAATAAATTATCTGAACAATAACCAACCAAACAGATGGATATGTGCTCATGAATCAAAAGATCACAAAGAGTGTAAAACCAACTAGTATGTAAAACTTCAAACTTAACATGCTCATCAATTTTCGTAAATTAACAATTAATAAAATTCATCACTAACCATGATCAAATTCAATCAACCCATAGCTATAGTTGTACTAAAATATGTAAAACCCGGGTAAATTTAAACTTTTTTCGAAGAAGGGCAAAATGATCATTTTGCCACTATAATGGAAATTTAAAATACGTATTCTCTAGAGCTCGTATGATACAGTGGAATTAGTTGTTGGATTCGTGTCGCGAATTCTAGTCACTCAGACAAATTTTGTCGAATTACAAGATAGTTGAATTTTGCACATTATTCGAGGCGACTGGGTGGCGAATGACATTTTAAAGGTCCCCAAAATATAATTTTTTTAAAATTACCTTAAAGTTAAGTTAAATTTCAAATAAAATAAATTTTAACTTAAACCGGGATCAAATAAATCGTTTCGGGCGAAAACGGACTCGAATGAGCAAAGAACACGTGGCGCGATAAGAGCTGAGTTTTAAAAATTATAAATAGTGAAAAAAAAACTAATTTTCAGTAGAAATATCTACTAAAAATATGGTCTTCAACATGTGGAAGAGAAAGAGGGAGAAAAGTGAGATTTCAATCTTCTTCTTCCAATTCTCATACTTCCGTCGAGCCAAGAGTTAAAGTTGATCTCCTCGACGAGGGCTACATAGCCGCACTAAGAACAAACGATTTCACCGAAGATCTAAGAGAAGGCTTTGGAGAAATCAAGGTTTTTGGGACTTGGTTGGTTTTTTGGAAGTTCTATCACTTCCTTCATGCTACGAGAGGTAGGATTCTTCCTACTTTGATCCATTTCCTACTTAGAATGCTCTTAAAAATGGGTTAGGCTTATCGGGTTGTGTATCTTTTTCCTATTGTTGTTGAATGGGGGAAATAGGTATTAAAATGGGTAGAATACATTCTATCTTCACTTTTGGTATGTGGAAGTCACTTGTGCACTTCCTTGAAAATTTGGGTTATGTGGGCCTGTCTTGTGTTTACATGGTTTCTTTGTAATTAAGTGTGTTATTGGCATAAAAATTTGTGATAATATGCTTGGATATTGTATTGTGGAAATTGTCGATGTATATACATGCTTGTGTTATATTGACATTGTGAGGAATTGTGAGAATTATATGCAATTGATATAATTTTGCCATGGGACATATGAAATGTGTTAAAATTGTTCATGTGACATTCACTATATATTGAACATGGTGATAAATATGCAATGGTATATTTCGTGGAATTTTCACAGAACTTAACATTCATGGTCATCGACATGGGTGTGGGCAAGTGTGCATGGTTAATCAAATTCTACTCTTGGTATTTGATAAGTGGACTCGGAAGAAGGGGATTGAAGATCCCGTTGAGTAGCATAATTGCATGTAACGTTGGGTAGGGGTAGCAAGAAAGGACTAGAAGATCCCTCAGGTGAGACACCCAGTGATTGGATGCGCACTTCATTGGTATAAGAGCCCATAAAGTGTGTCGGTGTACGCAGAACCGTTGGTTGAAGTCCACGAATTCCGTGTCGATTAGGTGTCGTTGGTGTAAGTCCATGAATACCCACCCTAAAGAAAGACCGTACGAAATTGAGACTCATTGGCATTGCATTGTGTCGTGTGAGTTGGAGAGAACTCAGATAAAGATGCATGAGTGGGTCTCATCTCATTTCAGGCATGACATGGTAAAATTTCAACATTGAATACATATTCTTGTATGGAATGGTTGATGAGTTTTGAATGTTGCATATGTGCATTCCATGTACATCTAAGTGGGGAGTAGCCTCTGTAGGAATTATTCTACTGAGTGTGGCTCACCATATAAGGGAACACATTTCACGTGCGGGTTACACGCAGGTGGACGGACCTCATTTGGACCATCAACGGTAAAGAGGGGGCAACTTGTGGCCTTTAACCTTGAATTTTTGCCAAACATTTGTTAAACTATGTTTTTGGCATGTAACTTTATGTAAATGATTGTAATAGAACCTTGTATGGATCATGTATTATGTAGAAAAACTTCATTATACATGTTTGGGATGAATTTGGAAAGGTTTGGAATAGATTGGAAATCTGAAAACATAGATACCAACATTCTGGAACTTTGTTGGCATTCGAATGCCAGTTCACGTTCGAATGCAACCTTCTTTTAAACACAATCCACATTCAAACATCAGGCCACTTCGAACGTGGGGAGCTTACAGCACTTTGGTTTTCAGCAAAGCACTAAAGGAAATGCAAAAATACTGGGAGCAAGTAACGTTTGAAGTCCATGTGACGTTCGAATGTCAATTAACGTTCGAACGTGAATCTGAAATTGAACTTTTAAGATTCATGTGCTATGCTTTCGGGCTTGGGTTTCTTTGGTTCAAAGGACACACATGGACCTCAAGTGAGGTATATTGGACCCTGGTTGATTTAGAAGGTAACATGTACACGGGTTGCACGTATAGGTTATAATCCCGACTTAAGGGATAATATTGAGAGATATAGATGTGATGTCAGGTTGTGCGGCACTCACTAGTATTTTCGCAGGTTGATGGGTGGTCAACAGTCAATAAATGACCCCCAAATTTTGGGCGTCACAAAACATGCAATCTAAATGCATACCTAATAATGTAAACAAGAATACATCCGAAATCTCCGGCAACGGCGCCAAAAACTTGATGTCCGAATTAAATATTGACAATTGACGTGCAAGTATACACGATCAATAACTAATAAAGTGATAAATAGAGTATCGTTCCCATGGAGAATTATTAATAATAAATTTTCAGCGTTAACTTAATATCAATTCGATTTTATTTAAACAATTGAAATTAAATATGAATTCAATAATTTAAAATGAAATCTAAATTTAATAATCATTGACTGATTTCACCGAATAATAGAACTTCACTTTACAACCTCCCTTAATGCTTTGTATAAATCTTTCCACTCTCTTTCCAGTTAATTGATCAAAATAAGTTTTTAATTGAGAACTCAAAATTATCTATCAAACCTCTTCTGATAGTTAGATAAAAATATCTCTCCCAATCAAATTACTATATTCCTATGCAAAATGATTCGGAATAGATTTATTAAGTTCAAAGTCTCATAAAAGTTACACACGGTATATAGGTATATTCCTATCCTACACACAACCCCAACTATTCAATCCTAAGAAGAATCAACCAGACGCATGTCATCATATTCAGATCTAAACCTAGAATTCATCTTCCAATTTCATGTAAAGAATCAAATTAATTATTGGCCACGCAATCATATATTAAGTACAAAATATGATATACAACTCATATAAGATCAATCACAACTGAAAATGAGAGTAGATTAATTTAACTAAACATCAGGTTCCGTTGTAATCTTAATAAACATTTAGCTCATGGCATAATTGAAAAACATCATTCTCAAATTAATCAACATATTGGAAAATCAAAAACTAGAAGAGGATGAAAAGTTAGTTGCAATCCTCAATTCCTCTCTAGCCTTCAAGTCCAATTTTCTTCGAGTTGCTTCCTTCGATTCTTGCCTTCAATTTTTCTGTCAACCCTTGGTTAAATATCTATTACAAGCCCCTCATATCTGTATTTTAAATCACAACTCAAACCCTACATATATGTAGCATTAGAGTTCAATTTCTACTCAAAAACAAGTCAGAATTCGCATCCACGCTAAAACCCGCGCTGCAGCCCCTAAAATCAGCACATCTGCACTGACTTTCTGCTTTTCTAGAGCTGCAACACTGCATGTAGAGCTATTGCGTTGACCTCCTTTTATGCCCACAGCTTCCCTTGTTGCTTAGTCCTTAATTAATCCCAACTTTAGGCTACCAAATGACCTTGTTTCCTTCCAAATCATGATCCCTACAAAACAAAATTAAAACACACAAAACGAATACAAATGAACATAAAATACTTGGAAACTTGCAATTTCATCAAGCCAAGAGTACTCAATTCTTAGGTATAAAACTCACTCATCAAATACCCCCAAACTTAAATCTTTGTTTGTCCTCAAGCAAAATACTAACAACAAAAACCATAAAAATTAACCCTGACAATCAACTACATAAACAATGGATCAATATGAATCTGAATAATGGCCCAAAAGTTACTACAACTAATAATTCACCGGAAACTTCAAAACAATGGAAAGTCTAACAATTCACCATACTCCTTAAATTAACCTCCGCTTATGACCCTTTAAATACATGTATATATCCAAACTGTTCAAGCTAGTCATCACCTAGATACATTTACATAGTCAAGCGCACCATAGGAGATGCTCAATATCAACTCTATGAACTTACGTTTCACATCAACCTTTATTAATTAAGGAAAACATATAACTAGATGGTACAAAAAAATCCATCACTCTCTTTTTTTTTCTCTTTTCATTCTTTTGGTGAGTGAATTTTATGCTCCATCTCACCTTCTATTGAGCGAGTGCATTTTATGCTCCATCTTGCCTTCTCTTGAACGAGTGCGTTTTACGCTTCATATCGACTTCTCTTGAACAAGTGCGTTTTATGCTCAATCTCGTTCTCAACATGGGTTTATGAGTGAATGCATTTTACGCTCCATCTCTGCTCACCACATGTCCATTTCTTTTTTTTTTTAACTCATGAAGGTTCAAATCAAAATAATTTTGAAAAAATTCCTCTTTTTTTCTTTTTTTTTCAACTAACCCATCATATCCAAGATTTTCCCCAAACTTATATGAATGCCAATTTTTTTCTTCGAATGATGCTTAAATAAGTTTTCTAGAATTTCAATGATATATCCTGCAAACATTTAACCAAATAAATTATCTAAACAATAACTAACCAAACAAATAGATATGTGATCATGAATGAAAGGATCACAAATAGTGTAAAACCAACTAGTATGTCAAATTACAAATTTAACATTCTCATCAATTTTCCTTGAATTAACAATTAATCACATTCATCATTGAACATGATCAAATTCAATCAACCAATTGCTCAAGCTGTACTAAAATATGCAGTCTAAATGCATACCTAATAATGCAAAAAAGAATACACCTTCAAACTTAAACAAAATATTGTCCTCAATGTATAAAGTAGGAAGAATTAAAATAGAGGACTACCTTGAGACTTCGCTAGTTGGCATCATCGTCAGCGTCCTCGTCGTCCGTCGAGTCGGATGTATATTCGGGAACCATAAGTGGACTAGGAAACTAATGTTGCAAAGCTTAATCTTTACCCATGGATAATGGAGAAATCCTTGGTGCTAGTTGATATGCATTGATGCCACTTGAGTGGTAAGAATGTTGTGTAAAGGAGATTTTCAAGGTGATTCAATGGAATTATGGGTGAATCAGAGGTGGGATGAATAGATTTTTAGAGCCTTGAAATTTTGGAAGAGTAGGAGTTGATGTGGTGAGCTCCTTGTCCCTGATTGTGGCGCTAAAGTCTTGTGTTTACTGCTGATTTTTTGGTTTCAGTGTTGTCCAAGCTAAACATAGGCGTTGTTGCACTGCCTGTAGAGCTGTTGCGCTGATTTTACTGATGTGGGACAGCTTGAGGGCAGCAGGAGCACGCAGGGACGCTACTTGGAGTGCTATTGCACTGATATTATGGTTTTGGACAGTTTTAGGGGCAGCAGGCGTGCGCTGGGGTGCTGCCTGTAGCGCTACAACACTGGGGTGCTATTTAGAGCTGCCGAATGAGCTGCACAGGCATAACTGAAATGTTGAGGGTGCTATTTTGGGTGTTGGGGCGTTGTTTTGGTCTTGACTCCTTCTTTAGCTTTGTACAAGCTATGCTATTTTTTTTTTCGATCCTCGGTACTTGTAGGCAATTGACACACTTATTAATATGCACTAATAATCTAATATCATAATTACTCCTAAAACAACTAAATTGACATAAACATGAATTAAAAATTAAAAACTAAAATTTAGGTTGCTTCCCAAATAGCGCTTGTTATATAGTCTTCATTCTGACTACTCCCTGCTTCAATCTAGATCGGCAAAGGCAATTGAGGTCTTTTGATGATCAATTTTGCCGACCCAATAGTGCTTCGATCTTTGCTCGTTCACCTTGAAAATTCTCTTCAAATTTGCCTCCTCTAATTTAACTGCTCCATTTGGGAACACCTTTGTAATAACAAATGGCCCTGACCACCTTAATTTGAGTTTTCCCGAGATGAGCTTTAACCTCAAATTGAAAAGGAGTACAGCTTGATCCAGCTCAAACTTTTGCTCAATGATCTTTTTATCATGCCAACTTTTTATCTTCTCTTTAAATATCTTGGCGTTATCAAAGGGATCTGAAATACAACATCCGATGAATACCTCATTCACTGCATATTCCACCAAATCTACCCTAAAACATTCTTCTGCTTCTTTTGGAAATTTCATTACTGAAAATACATTGAATTTAACCTCTTTATTTTGGACTCGCATAGTTAGCTCAACTTTTTTGTACATCGATAAGTATTCTCCCCTTTGCTAAAAATGGTCACCCAAGAATAGTAGGTATTTTCCTATCTTCCTCATAATCTAAGACTATGAAATCAGGTGAAAAAAATGAACTTATCCACTTTAACTAGAATGTCCTTAGTTATACCCCTTGGATAAGTGAGTGGTCTATCTACAAGCTACAATGTGACATTAGTAGGCTTTGCTTCTCTCAAACCCAATTGTTGGTAAATTGAGAGTGGCATTAAGTTAATACTCTCTCCCAAGTTACACAATATTTTTTCGATAAAATTGACTGCCTATTGTGCAAGCAATTGTAAAGCTACCCGAATCTTAGAGCTTTGGTGGTAGCTACTATTAAAGAATAGTACTGCACTCCTCCGTAAGTGCCACTGTCTCAAAATCGCTTAGTTTTCTCTTCTTTGACAAAATTTTCTTCAAAAATTTCACATAGTTAGGCATTTGATCCAATGCTCTGTGAAAGGGATATTTATTTGGAGCTTCTTAAACACTTAAAAGAATTTAGAGAATTCCTTATCCCACTTTTGTTTCTACAAATATTGTGGAAACGACACGGGAGGCACAATAGCTCTCATATTACCTCTATTAGAACATGCAACTGGATCTTCTTCTATTTTTTCATTTACCACATTCTTGCTATCTTTTATTTTTTTTTACCCTCATTATCATCTCCATGTGATTGTTTTGGAGTTCCACAAACAATCTCAGGTAACTTTTTTCTGCTTTGTAATGTAATAGCATTATAGTGCTCCTTACCTTCTCTCTGAGGATTGATCTATGTATCACTAGGTAGGGTGCCTTGAGGTCGATTGTTAATGGCATTAGCAAGTTGACCTATTTGATTTTCCATGTTTTGGATTGATACCTCCATATTATTCATCCTTATCTTATTTTGTGCTACGTACCTAGAAAACAACTCTTCCAAATTTGACTTCTTTTCCTATTGTGGTGGAGCATGATTCTAAAAGCCTGGTCGGTATGATTGTGTTGGATCAGAAGTCTGGGCTTGATTATTATTCCAAGACAAGTTCGGATGAGTCCTCCAACTAGGGTTATAATTGTTGAAATTATTGTCATGTTGCTACCTGTTGAAGTTACCAACGTATTGTACTGACTCTGAACTAATTGCACATTGATTGCTCGGATGGTTCCCGGCACACAATTCACAAACAACTATCACACGCTGAATAGGTTGCACTCCAAAAGCATCAATCTTCATAAATCTCTATTACCTTTGGCTAATTGATCCTTGTAGAGGGCCACTGATAATTGTTGGCAACCATCATCTCTAATAACTTGTAGGCTTCATCAAAAAAATTTACCATCAATGCCACTCCAACGGATGCATCAATACTAGTCCAAGTAGCACTAAATAACCCATTGTAGAATGTTTGAACTTGCAACCACTTACTGATGAGTGCATAATATTGCATATGTAAGGGGCTCATTACATGCATTTTAACTCAACTTTTGTATCTAAGTATTTAGTGTTAGCCAAAATTATGAATAATGTTGAATTTTTTATGTTGTATATTTTTATAGCTTAAATCATTGATTTTATGACCTTGCAACTATGTTGGATGTGTGGTGAAGGCATGGACATAATACATGAAGATTTGGAGGCTTAAAAGTAAAGAAATCAACGAGGTATTGATGTTTGGGAACAAAGGCACCAGCTGCCACATAATTTGGAAGAAGAGCCTAGATTTTTCTCCATTTTTACCATTATCCACTACGAAGCTGAAAAAGTGCAAAACAAGAAAGTTGTAAATCTGGGTGTCTTCTATATTGTGTCAAAATTGTAGCTCAATCCAACGGTTGGATCAAAAGTTATGACAATTCTATGAAAAGTGGTCAAGAGCAAAGAAGGAACTGTACCGGTACGCAGTACCGATACTTCGAATCCAGTAGCCAAACCGTACCCGTATGTAGTACCGGTACACTCCCCTGAAAGTGTCCACAACGACTTTTTTCTTGCTCCACTTGCTAGGGGGTCCTATCTACACTTCTCCCACTTGCCCCCCAACATTTGCTTACACGTTTCCATGCCTCCCTTACACAATTTGAAAACTTTTGAGGCTTGGCATTTATGGAGGATGGGAGAGAAGTGAGCTGCCATATGAGTTGCAAGCTAGCTCTTCCTTTGCCTGTCAAGGGCCATCATCTCACCTCTCATTGATGGAAAGTCTGCACACACCTTGAGGGGACCACCATGCATGAAAATTGAAGGCTCTCCAACATTATATTTAGCATTTACACAACCATTTTGGGTAGTGGCTACCTAAGCTTAGAAAGCTCCCAAGGAAGAAGATGATGAATAGTGCTATAGTGTGAGAAATTTATGTTTTTTCATTTTCTTCCATCTTTTCACTTGTAGTTTATTGTAAGACTCTTGTAATCCTTAACTCTTGCACTTTAATCTCATTCATTACAAGTATATTGCAAGTTTAGTTACATGTTTTAGATTTCACCATTGTTGTATGAGTTTTTCCACTTCAAACTTTTCTTAAAATGGGTATTGAATATTTTTCTTCATAGTTTAAGTTTTATTGCTTTAAGTTATGTTCTAAGCTTCATGTCTTCATTATGTCTCTTTACATTATGATTTTCTTTCTTGCAAACCTGATTAGCTAGATTTTTAGTTAGTCAATCCAAGGGAAATCTCCTCTTGGGTTTTCTATTTCAATTCATTTTATTTCCTCTCTCGGTGTACGATGGTTCGGTTTGACTGGGTTGAGGGTAGATGAGGTTGTGAGTCTTTGATATTCCATAGGCCTAGTCACGGTTTATGCTTGGATCCTCACTATCTCGTCCCTAGCTTCCCACGAATCAATCGTTCATTTATAAACCCTTAGAGGAAGGTTTTGAGTTGAGTTGGCACTCCCGTTGGAGTGAACCCTTCGGATTAACCAACACTCGTTTTCATTGCATTTTCATTCTCAAAACTCAAACAAAAGATTTTACATTTTCTCTTTTTGACAAAGCCACCTTTACAAACTTGAACTTTCCTTCCCTGAGGAGGTCACCATGGAATACTTTCCAAGTAAAACACCAAATAACGAAAGACTCCTTGCGATTGGGGAACACTTTTGTTCGCATACATCCCATTTCACATTTTATTTCATTGTACATTTTGTCCATTTCATTTCACCACCATTCCGTTGCCCTTTCTCTTGCATGAATCTGAGTGAGAGTGACACTCACCCACACACATAAGCCGTATATATATTTGAGGGTTCATGTGAGGAGCTTAGGAACAACAACGTTTTCCAACAATCACTTACAAATACCATGGTGAGGGCATTTTCAGAGTAAGTCCTTGAATCTCTCCCAATCTTCATAAAAAGTCTCAGAATCATGTTGTGTGCATGAAGTGATGTCGTTCCTCATCCTTGCAGTTTTAGCTGGTGGAAAGAATTTAGCTAAGAATTGTTTACCTAAATCTGTACCCGGCGGCAATGAATGCAACCAACTATTTGCCTTATCACGAAGTGTGAAAGGGAAAAGTAAGAGTCTAATCACATCTTTAAAAACTCCGTTGCACTTGAACGTATCGCAAATCTCCAGAAAACTCACCAAATGATCATTTGGATCATCGTTAGGCAAACCCCCAAACCACACTAAATTCTGAATCATTTGGATGGTACCCGGCTTGATCTCAAAAATGTTTGCTTGAATTATAGGTCTTTGAATGCTCGAATGTTTTTCTATAACAAGCAGCCTAGCATAATCCCTTAGCAATTTCTGTTCATCTTTAGTCATAGTTTCTTAATTATTTATTTCTTAGCAATGCTTTCACAAGTTCCAGAACCTTCTCTTGATTTCATCTTCGTACAGTAGTAGCTCCTAACCTTTAGATCGTTTTACCATACAAAAATCAAGAGTGCCAGCAAAAGCAATTAAAACAAAAAAATAAATAAGTTTAAACAAAGATCAAATTGATTGAAATTGATATTGCAATAATTACTAGAATAAGCCTCTGGCAATAGCGCCAAAAACATGTTCGAATTTTGATATTGACAATTTACGTGCAAGTATTAACGATCAACAAGTAATAAAGTGATAAGTAAAGTATCATTCCCACAGATAATTATTACTAATAAATTTCAAGTGCTAACTTTATAATAATTCAATTTTATTTAAACAATTGAAATTAAATATGAATTCACTAATTTAAAACTAAATCAAAATTTAATAATCAAGGACTGATTTCACTAGATAAAAGAACGTAAGATTACAACTTTCCCTAATGTTCGTATAAATCTTTCCACTCTCTTTCTAGTTAATTGATCAAAATAAGTTGTTAACTAAGAACTCAAAATTATTTATCAAACCTCATTCGATAGCCAGATAAAAATATCTCTCTCAATTAAATTACTATATTCCTATGAAAAATAATTTGGAATAGGTTCATTAAGTTCAAAGTTTCATAAAAGCTACACACGGTATATAGGTATATTCATATCCTATACACAAACTCACTAATTCAATCCTACGAAGAATCAACCAGACGCATGTCATCATATTTAGATCTAAACCTAGAATACATCATCTAGGAAACCAAATAAATTGATGGCCACACAATTCAGATATTTAGCACAAAATATGATAAACAACTCATATATGATCAATCACAACTGAAAAAGAGAGTAAATTAATTTAACTAAACATCAGGTTCCGTTGTAATCTTAATAAAAAATTGGCTCATAGCTTAATTGAAAAATATTATTCTCAAATTAATCAACATCTTAGATAATCAAAAACTAAAATTAAGTGAAGAGGATGAAAACTTAGTTGCAATCTTCAATTCCACTCTAGCCTTCGAGTCTAATTTTCTTTGCATCACTTCCTTCGATTCTTACCCTCGATTTTTCCATCAATCCTTAGCTAACCATCTATTAGCAACCCCTCATATCATTATTTTATATCCCAACTCAAACCCTAGCATATATGTAGCATTAGAGTTCAATTTCTACTCAAAAATAAGTCAGAATTCGGGTTCACGCAAAAACCAGCCTTATAGCCCCTAAAATCAGTGCAGCTGCAATGATTGTTTGTTCTTTTAGATCTGCAGCACTGCATGTAATGCTGCGGGGCTGACCTCCTTTTATGCCCACGGTTGTCCTTGTTGCTATGTCCTCAATTAATCCTAACTTTAGGCTACCAAATGACCTTGTTTCCTTTCAAATCATGATCCCTACAAAATAAAATTAAAACACACAAAATGAATAAAAATAAACATTAAATACTTGGAAACTTGCAATTTCATCAAGCCAAGAGTACTCAATTCTAAGGTATAAAACCCACTCATCTGAAACCCAACAAAGGGATGAATGATTTTGAATTCAAAATGCTGAATGAAAATGAAAAAAATAAATCCAAGAAAAGAAGAAAAAGGGGTGAAAGAAGAAAACAATGTGAAAAAGAAAAAGAAAAATGTTTAGGAAAAGAAACAAAAAGTGAAGTGATGGTGTTAGATTGAAAATCCCATAAATAGGGAGATCTTTTTAAAATAATGGTCTTTCACTCGGAACAACCCTCTTTGTTATCCTCTTTCCTTTGTTTCACTTGCCTCAATATCACCTTAATGATTGATTACAACCCTTTAAAGTCCTAAATGATCTAGAGAAAGCATGGTAAAAGCATACCCTTAAATACAAAGAGAAGTTAATTTTGCTATCTAGTGCCCTAACATTCCTTTCATGAGGTTATGCTATTCCTTTCATTTTTTATGCATGTACTTCTTTTTTTGGATTATATAGGAGTATACTTCATTTTGTGCACAAGATTCTATCTCGCATATTCACATGGAAAGCATGCCAGGATAATCATAGTATAATTCATTATTGAGAGTGGTAAGTTTTGCATCGAAACTGAATTTAGATAGCCGAGTGAATGTGAATTTCGTTGTGTAAATGCATTAAATTACATGTTTATTCCACACACACACGAGTTTGAAAATGAATGTATAGGTGCATACTCTAGAATAAGATTTAAAGCCATTGTGATGTTGATGTGTGCTTAGTCCGGGTATTTGAACAAAGTCGTCGTGTAGCCTTACGCTTGTGGGATGAGGAAATATTGTTCAAATTTTTTATATTTGATCTAAAGTAGGAATTCCTTTACTTTATGAATATATGTTTTACATTTTGGGCATTCATTTTTTTATTTAAATGTAGAAATTCATGCCTTGTGTGTTGAAAATATCAAAATTTTAAATCATATTGCAATTTCGGAAATGACTTAGGGCATTGTCACTCAATTGTGGTTCACAAAAGTACTGCATGTTTTTGATAAAGTAGAGGGAATTAATAGGATGTTATAATGTGTAGGGGTTGATATAGATTGGAGTGGAGTTGAGAATGGGAGCACATAAATTTTTTGCAAACAAAGCAAACCCTATCGGTAGTTTTGGGCCAAAACCTATTACTATTTTTTTGTCCAGTGCACAAAAACTATTGGTATGTTTTGATTAACCTACCAGTAGGTTTTGCCCAGAAAGCTAAAAAGAAGGGTTTTTAGTTCATTTTTTTTGGGGGGGGGGAACTGTTCATTTCCACCATAACCATTGACCTCCCAAGCACTTCTATCAATCTCCAGACTTCTCAAAGCTTCAAATAATAATCACCCAACAATAAAATCTTCCATTTCTCATCACTTAGGGTTGTTTTTAACTTGGATTTCATTGTGATTTATTAGATTTTCTCACAAAACCCTAGGTTCTCTTTTTTCACCAAAAATATCATTTCACTAGTTCTTCTCCAAAGCTTGGAATTGATTTGCAATGGCCCGCATTAGTACTTCATTTCTCGACTTCTTTGATCCCATTAAGCAATTGTGGGGGTGGTTGTTGGCTGTGGTGGTGTTTAGGGCACTGTTGCTTCTCATGGCCCAAACAAAACACGTTGGGTTGGGTCCTACACTAGTTCCTGCAAGAAGGCAGATTAGGGCTCTAGTAGAGATAGGGGAGAGAGGAGAAAGAAGGCAAGGAAATATGCCCGCAACCAAAGTATTGATGAGGAAAATATCACGTGTGAGCATTTCGTGGATGTGATCACCCTCAGGCTGACTCACGAGGTGATGAGAGTGATAAAGGGACACGGTATTAGGATTTGGTTTGAACCAATTAGTGGGTATAACCTGGCTATGTGTAGAGAATTTTATAAGAGATTGCATGTGGTTTATGAGGACGATTTTATTCTCTGGACAAATGTGAAGGGTAAAATTTTTTATGTGACCCCAGATTTAATTGCAAGATTGATGAAGTACCAGAGGCCACCTCCCACTACTCGGTGTATCTACACAACATCCAAGGGGTAAAAACAATCCCTGAGTGTGTGGAGTTATGCTATGAAGGCCCGACCCAATTCAAAGGGACAATTCAATTCAGGGGCCTCAAGCACTCATACGAGATTATAAATAAAGTCTTGCATTACAATTTGATCCCCAGGGGTGTAGAGAAGAACCCAAATGTGGAGAAACTCACCATCCTTTATGTGTTTATGACTAGAAAGGCTATCAATGTGGCCTTATTGATCTGGGAGTTTATGAAGGAGTTCGCTCAATCTAGAAAGTCGATGGCGAATCTCCCATTCGACAATCTAGTCACCAGGATGTACTACACTAGTAAGGTAAAGGCGTACGTCTCTGATGTGCTGACACCCCCTAAATTTGGAGCTATTGGGAAAGAAAGTAGTAGTAAGCAAAAAGCGATGAATAAGGGTGAGAGAGCTAGAGCCTCGAGACTTGAACCATTGTCTTCGGGGTCATCTACTTTTGGGCCTTCCACCTCTGCCCCGGTCCGTACTGTGTCACAGTGGTTAGATGCTTAGGATCTTTCAGCACACCTTCCCAGGTGAGCCGATTCCTAGTGTACCTCTGCCTTCGTCTGTTAGACCCTCTACCTTCGCCCCAATGACTTCTACGGTTGTTGAGGTAGAGGGTTCTGACGAAGACGATGACGATGATGATCCTGGGATGAGGACAAAAAAAGTGATGATGAGATTGAGGAGGATAAGGCTGGTGATAAAGACAACAAGGTGTCGTCGTGTTTTTTTTGTTTTAGTTTTAGTTGTTGTAGCGTTAGGATTAGAATTATCGGCTTAGTAGAAGTGTCTCTAGGAGTTTGAGTTGTTTTGTTTCGAATTCTAAATCCTTGAACTAAACTTTTGGAAGTAATAAATGAAAAAGTACCACAGTTGTTTAGTTTAATCTTGCCCAAGTTCATTTCTTTAACTGCATTGTGATTTTTTCATTTTGATTTTTTAGCAATGTATGTGCGTAAATGGATGGTTGTAGTTTTACACTTTGCGGTTTGAAAATAAAGTTTTCTAGAGACTAACAATACTCAAGTTAGGGGTGGGATTAGCACAAAATATTGCACATCATTTATGCTTTTTTATCCCTTTTATTCTAGTTTTTGTGGTGAAAATTGGAGGAAATGCTATTAATCAAACAAATGATGAATTTGTCGTGTGATTGTAGGTATAGAGTTGGAAATGGCTTGAGTTAAGCCCCCATCATAGTGTTCAAAGTCAATGGAGATAAAGGGGAGGCTTAACGGGTGGTTTGAAAGGTGAAAAGATCAAGAAGGGAGCAAACCAAGTAACATCCTACTAGTAGGTTTGCTCATAAAACCACCAGTAGGTTTTGCACACTGGAGTTGGACTTAGTGGAAACCAACGGGAAGGTTTTGCTCTCTGGAACAAAACCTACCTATAGGTGTGGTCATCAACCTAACGGTAGTTTTTCAATGTTATACATCCAAGCATACCTCCCTAAACCTAGGGTTGGACTTTGGGGGAAAATGCATTTAAGAGGAAGAGAGAGAAAGAGGGAGGCATGGTGGGTTGAAGGCTAAGCTTTTTCTTGCCTGTCCAAGTGTCAAATCACTTCCCATTGATGGGAAGCCTGCTCTCACAAACCATAGGGGCTGATGGATGAAAATGGAGGGAGATACACCATTATTCAACTAGAGAAGCAATATAGAGAGAGAAGCTTAAGGAAGAAGACATAGTTTTAGAGAGAGAAGTTTGATTTTTGCATTTTTCTTACCCATTTCACTTGTAGAAAACTGGAATACTCTTGTAATCTTCATTTCTTGCACTTTAATCTTAGTTATTTCAAGTGCATTCCAAGTTTAGTTATGTATTCTTCAATCTACCATGTTTACATTGAGTTTTTCATTTCAAGCTTTTTAGTTGGGTATTAAATGCACTTATCTTTTAGTTTAACTTTTCTTTGCATTAATACAAGTTTTAATCTTCATTTCATTACCATGTCTCTTTACACTACGAATATTTTTGCTTTAACTATGGATAGCTAAGTTTTTAGTTGGCTACTCCAAGGGTGATTTCTTCTTATGTATACTAAATCAACTCTTCACCATTCTTCCTCGTAGTGTAAGGTGTTTGGTTTGACTAGGTTGAGTGCGAACGTGGTTGTGAGCTCTTGGTACACCGTAGACTTGTCACAGGGTATGTTTAAGCCTATACCTCGACATTAGTCCCTCATTTCCTGCGAATCAATCAAGACCGAGACACCACTGGAATAATGTTTTGAGTTGATTTGGCATCCCCATTGGAATGACCCATTCAGATTTGTCAACCTTGTTTTCATTACATTTTTATCAAAAAATCCACTCACCAAAGCAAAAATTTACAAGATTTTTCAATTTTCATTTTTCACAAAATCACCTTCAATACAATTTAGCCTTCCTTCCCTGAGGAGATGAGCTTGGAATTTCCATTTCAATTAAAACATGACACTTGAAAATCTCTTTTCGCTTCAAGAGCTTTTTTGCACACACACATTTTTATTCACACACATGTTTTTCCCATTTCTAGTGTTGAACCCGAGTGAGAGTCACACTCACCCACACACATAAGCCATATGCATATTCGACCGTGTTTGGATATTAAGGTGAACACGACCAAGCTGAGAGTGACAGAGGGGCATATGATTCAGATATGGTTTGAGCCAGTGGCTGGGTACAACCTCCCAATATGTAGGGAATTTTACAAGAGGTTGAATGTTGTTAATGAAGACCTTTGTATACTCAAGAACAATGTGAGAGGGAAAGTCTCTAAGGTTACCGTGGACATGATTGCGACTTTGATGAAGTACCATAGGCCTCCCTCCAATACCCCAGTTTATCCACACAATATCCAAGGGAAGAAATCACTCCCAGAGTACATGCAATTGATGTATGAGGACACGACACAATTCAAGGGAAAAATTCAATCTGGGGTCCTTAAGCACGCGTACGGAGTGATGAACAAAGTCCTATATTATAACCTACTACCTTGGGGTGCAGAGAAGGCCCCAGGGGAAGAGAAGCTTACCCTCCTCTACACTTTTATGATAGGGAAAAGGATGGACGTGGCCTTGTTGATTTGGGATTTCATGAAGGAGTTTTCCCAGGCTATCAAGCCCAAGGCGAATCTCCCTTTTGCCAACTTGGTTACTAGGTTGTGTTATCACTCTAAGGTAAAGGCCTATGCCTCCAATGTGTTGCTACCCCTAGAGTTTTGAGCTATCAGGAAGTCCAATAGCAGCAGGATGATAACAATGAGTGTGGGTGAGAGAGACAAAGCACTAAGACTTGAGCCATCCACTGTCAGGCCATCCACCACTACCCCACCTCACACCATTTCTCAGCGCTTGGATGCTATGGAGAGTATGATGACCTAGGTGGGATTATGCATCGGCTATCCCTGATGATGACAAGGATATATGAATACACCTTCTCGGGAGAGTCGATCCCTGATATGCCTCCGCCTCTTACTGCTGGACCCGCCACCTCTGCCCCTATGGCTTCTATTTTTGTTAAGGTGAAGGGCTATGGCGATGATGACTCCGGTGATGCAGAGAAAAACGAGTATGAGATTGATGAGGAAGGTTCTGGAGATAAAGATGATGAGTAAAGTGACCTTTTGTTTTATTTGTTTTTGTAGTTAAACAGATACGAGCAAAGTAGATGAAATAGTAGAAGAGTTTATCCAAGATTTTAGGCCATTTTGATTTTGGTCTCTACTCCTTGTACTTAACTCTTTGAAGTAATGAATGAAAGAACCACAGTTGTTTTTGATCCATCCTGCCAAGTTCATTTATTTAATTGCACTGTGATTTTTGCATTTTGATTGTTGGTGATTTGATTTGCTTAAATGGATTGTTTGTAGCTTTAGTTTTATGCTTTAAGTTTTGGAAATAAAGTTTGCTAGGGACTAGCAAAACTCAAGTTGGGGGGTGTGATGAGTATAGAATATTGCACATCATTTGTCTCTTTGCACCAATTTTATACTTGCTTTGTGGAGAAAATGGGGAAAATTGCATTTAATCTGTCAATTAATGGAGTTTTGTGTGATTATAGCTAAAGAGTAGGTAATAGCGTGTATTAAGCCTTTCATCAAGTGCTTAAAGACAATGAAGAAGGAGGAGAGGCTTAACGGGTGGCTCAAGATAGCAAGAAATCAAGAAAAGCTAAAACAAGTGAAAACCTACCAGTAGGTTTTGTTAACATTCTACCGATAGACTTTGTACACTGGAAATCTTCTACTACTGCCCCTGCCAAAACCTACCGGTAGGTTTTGTTGACGTCCTACAGGTGGGTTTTGCTCAGAAATGACAAAAAGCTGTAATCTCAACTCCAACTACTTCGTGCGCCCACCTTTGCTTCTCCCATACATACCCTGACATATTCTACATACAAACATGCTCT
>CM042198.1:2258311-2286166 GCA_023539305.1 Ilex asprella
AAAATGACAAGCTCTGCATGGAGTGTTGAAGGAGGTTTCCACAGAGGACCACAGGCCACTTGAGTGATATGGTCAAATCCCATCTGACGTTCGAAAGTCAGACAACGTTCGAACAGCAACACTGGAAAAACACAAAACAACATTCGAACGTCAACAATGGTCGAACGTCCCCACAGATAGTCTACAGAGTAGTTGGTGAACATTGGGCAAAAACACTATACACCTTCATTTATCCCTTCCTCCCTTTTGCCTATAAATACTCTGATGTTGGGAGCTTATAAAGGGAGCTTCTTCTCTAGAAAAAATTGTAGTTTTTTTCTCTCATGACATTAAGGAACTAGAGTTTGAAAGGAGCCTTAGACTCTCACTCATTTAGCTAGATTCATTTGCTTGTTTTAGTTTCTCTATTTACTTGTAGTCTTTACATACATGTTATAACAACCATGATGGAGGCTTTGACTCCCTTTGTAGTTGTTTAGTTAATATTTTATCTACTTGTTGTAGCAACCATGATGGAGGCTTAGACTCCCCTTGAAGTTGTACTTGCTTTTATTTATCAAGAAAGACAGCCCATATTTTGGTTGTGGTGGAAACCCTCCAAAAGTGACTAGCTTTCTTCTTCTTTCTTTTATTAGCTTCTTTCACTTGCATTGTTTGAGCATCCTTTTTTCTTAGAGGAGTGAAACTCTTCCACTTTTCAAGAGCTTTGCCAAAGACGTGAATGGTGGAATGTGATTCACTCTTTCTTCGTTGAAGATTGGCTCCTTATTTGTTGTTCTTTTATTTTGTAAGTTCTCTACTTGGAGGGATGGGAATCACTCACTTTTCTAGCTTTACGAAAGCCATAAAGAGAGAGTAGTTCCTCATTCACTCTTTAATAAGAGGTGAAGGACATGTATAAATTATCCTAAAGTTATATTTGCGCTTTGTTTTGATGCTTAATGTTTATATCCCCTTACTTATTGGATTATTAATTGCATCTAGCAAAGCTAAGGTACTTTGTATAGTCGTGGTTATTTCTATGACACGGATGACTCTTGCATATAAATATCTTTCGTTTCAAGGCAAGTACCTTGGCTAGATCCCCGTGACTACCCTTCAATCCTCCCTTTTATCCTACTTGATTTAAAGAATAGAATATTAATGTCATGATTGGATGTCATGTAGAAATACTTGCTTGTTTGTAGACAGGTTGAGTTTCGGCACATTCAATTCTTGTAAACTTCTAGAAAGGCATCGGAATCATGTGCTTAATTCTCACAGTCCATATTTATCTTCCGATTAACTCATTGTTGACACGGAAGTTAATTGAATTGTCAAGCATAAATATAATAAATCAGATGATTATCTATATGTCCAGATCCTCGAACTAAAGAGTGACTTTCTTTTTAATTTGAACCTATCTTATATTTTGTTTAGAAAACTATCCTGGAAAGAATCTTTTATTCTGTTCAAAAAATCCCAATCCATCACACAAAATCACAAGGATCACAATCATTCAGTCTTTGCTACTACTTACTTTGAAATACCAACAACAGTTCCCTGTGGATTCAACTCCAGACTCAAACCGGATTATTACTACAACTGGACCACCTACACTTGGGTGTACACACTTCGGATCTAGTCAAGTTTTTAGCGTCGTTGTTGGGGAACTATAAAAAGTGTTTTAAGGTAAAAGGTCAAAAGACTTTTTGGTATATATTCTTTGGTTTACTATGAATAATTTTGTCTTGTTTTATTTATTTTATGTCTGAGAATGCTCCTCACTATCAAAATTTGCCAGCAGAATCTTCTGGGTCTGTGAATTAGTCTAAACCAAATTCACCTAGATCAGTAGCAAACTCTTGTGAGAGTATTATGGCAAATAATGATAGAAACGGAGAACTTCCTTTGAGGGAAGACGAAGTGCCTAACATTCAAACTTTGAGGGATTACTTAAATCCCACAAGAAATAGTGTTCACTCATGTTTTGTATTCCCTCCAGATGTTCCCCCCTTTATTGTATAGCTGAGGACTACGCAGTTGTTACCTGTTTTTCATGGGTTGGATACCGAAAATTCCTTCCTACATATGAAAGATTTCTTGGAAGTGTGGAATATTTCAAGACAACTCGAAACTACCTAAGATGAAACTTTTTCCTTTCTCTCTTACAGATAAAGATAAACAATGACTAAATTCTTTAATAGCACTTTCCATGCCTAACTGGCAAACTTCCCAAGATGAATTTTTCAGAAAAAAATTTCCTTTACATTGGACCAACACACTAAAAAGGCAAATCATGAATTTTTCGGTAAAAGAAGGAAAAATATTTTACCAAAGTTGGGAGAGATTTAAAGATCTACTCCAAGCCTGCCCACACCATGCTTTTGAGAATTAGACTCTGGTAGAATTTTTCTATGACTCCTTGCACACTAGATTGCGTTAGTTTGTCGAAATGATGGCCCAATGAGAGTTTATAGGTAAAAGTCCGGAGGAGGCATTCAATTTCTTTGACACCATATCTGATAGTTCTCAGATGTGGGACTCAGCCTCCTACCACTTTTGAAGTCAGACCATCTATTTTCCAAGGGGGAAAGTACATCTTGAGCGATGATGATGACATGAGAACAAAAATGTCCATTTTATCTCGAAAGCTTGAAGCTTTAGAGATGAAAAACGTTCATCAAGTTGATGTTGGTCCTTCCACAGAACAAGTGTGTGGGATCTGTGCACTGACTGGACACCCTACTGGGGAGTGTCCTACCATTCCAGCATTCAAAGAGATTTTGCTGGAATAAACAAATGCAATCTCCAACTTCAACAAGTATTACTCTTACCCATACTCTGAAACATACAATATAGGTTAGCGGAACCATCCAAACTTCAGTTGGAGAAACACAACCAACACCCATGAACCAGCCACAAAGTTCACATCCACCACCTCGAGGACATCCCGCATACCAACTATTCCAACCACCACACAAAAGGAGCCTTGAGGATACACTGAACCAGTTCATGAAAACTCAAATGAACTACAACACTCATTCCACACAATCTTTCACCGATTTCAAAACACATACCACCTAGTATTTTGAGGACATCAAAATCCACATTCAAAAGTTGACCCAATCCATGAACACATGTGAAAAGGGCAAGTTTCATGCCCAAGCAAAACCTCCACAAGGCCAATTCTATGTGGAAAATACGTCAATCTTGGAACACCTACAAGACCAAGCATAAGCTAATACTACACTTAGAAGTGGCAAAGAGATTGGCAAAACCATCAGAAACATGATGATTCCAAGGCCAAAGTCTGAGTCAATCCCAATCACTTCACCATTTGAGCCTGAACCAGTTGAGCTTAAACTTGGAATTGAAAAAGAACTTGAACCTGTGATCGACAAAGAGCTGGAACCTTCAAAAGAAAGACCCTTCATACCCTATTCTAGCTTCTTTCCCTCATAGACTCAAAATAGTCCAAAAAGTGAGCAACCAGCTAGAGATTTATGAGCTTTTCAAGCAAGTGAAGATCAACATCCCACTTTTGGATGCAATCAAACAAGTTTCATCTTGTTCCAAGTTTCTGAAAGACTTGTGCATAGTCAAGAGAAGCCAAAATATCTAAAAAAGAGTCTTCCTAAAAGAACAAGCCAGTGTCTTGCTTCAACACAACATCCCTCCAAAATACAAGGACCATGGATGTCCAACAGTGTCATGTGTCATTAAAAATTTTAAAATAGAACAAGCACTGTTAGATCTTGAAGTTAGTGTTAATTTATTTTCTTTCTCAGTCTATTAGCAGTTGGATATGGGTGAACTCAAATCCACTTGTGCCACACTCCAGTTGGCAGACAGATCTATAAAAATTCTTAGAGGCATTGTTGAAGATGTACTAATCCAAGTGGATAACTTTGTCTTCTCTGTTGACTTCATTGCTCTAGGTACTCACCAACAAGACATTCAGATAACCAAATTCCCATTATTCTTGGTCAACCCTTCCTCAATACTTCCATTGCACTAATCAATTACAGGAATGGAGTCACAAAATTAACTTTTGGGAACCTAACCCTTGAGTTGAATATTTTCAACATTGCCAAACATCCCGTAGAGGACCAAGAAGTGAGAAAAAAAAATTATTGAGCCATGGGTTCACGAACACATGAATAATACCTTCTCTAAACCATCTGTTGAATCATATCTTTTGGAATCAATCTCATCTGAGTCAACAAATGATGACCCAAAATATCAAAGTTGTCCTACTCATGCTATTGAGACATGGGCACCCAAATTCGAGGAACTTTAATCAAGTGGTACAAAGTCAATCTCCTCCTGTGACAAGCTACCAAAGCCTGAATTGAAACCTCTCCCATTTAACCTCAAATATGCATTCTTAGGAGAGGAAAAGTCATACCCAGTGAAAATTTTATCCATGCTCACAGACTTGCAAGAGTCTAAACTGATGAAAGTTCTTAAAATTCATAAAAGCACCACTAAGTGGACCATCGCTGACTTGAGAGGTATAAGTCTGCTAATCTGTAATCATGCAATATACCTTGAAGAGGACTCAAAACCCTCTCGATAAATACAGCGAAGACTGAATCCTCACATAAAAGAATTCATGAAAACTAAGGTGCTCAAAGTGTTAGATACAAGGATAATCTTTCTCATCTTAGATAGCAAGTAGGTTAGTCCAACCCAAGTTGTGCCAAAGAAGTTTGGGGTCATAGTGGTGAAAAATGTTGCCAATGAACTGGTGCTACCTCGAGTCGTCATAGAATGGCAGATGTGCACAGACTATCGAAAACTCAATTTGGTGGCTAGAAAAGACTATTTCCCCTTCCCTTTCTTGATCAGGCTCTGGAAAGAATTGCAGTGCATGAATTTTATTGTTTCCTAGATGGATATTCTAGGTACAATCAAATTGAGATAGCCTTAAACGACTGGGAAAAAATCACATTCACATGCCCCTTTGGCACCTTTGCATTTAAAAAGATATCATTTGGACTTTGTAACGATCCTGTAACATTCCAAAGATGCATGCTAAGCTTGTTCAGTGACATGGTTGAAAAAAATTTGGAAGTGTTCATGAATGATTTCTCTGTTCATGGTGACTCATTTGATTTGTGTCGGTCCAACCTAGAAAAGGTGTTGATAAGGTACAAATAAGCCAATTTGCTACTCAACTGGGATAAATGTCATTTCATGGTAACCCAAGGCATTGTCTTAGGTCACATTGTGTCGTTTGAGGGCATGAAAGTTGACAAGACAAAAATTGATCTAATTGAAAATTTGTCTGCCCCCAAGACTGTAAAGGATGTCCGATCATTCCTAGGACATACAGGTTTTTACAGGAGATTCATAAAAGATTTTAGTACCATAGCCAAACCCATGTGTCATCTCCTTAGTTAGAACGTAATTTTTGTGTGGAGTGCATCATGTCAAAAGTCTTTTGATAAGCTTAAAAGCATGTTAATTTCTGCTCTAATCATGTAACCCCCAGATTGGACTCTGTCCTGTGAGCTAATGTGTGATGCAAGTGACTATGTTGTAGATGTTATGTTAGGACAAAGAAAGGATAAGAAACAACATTTAATTTACTATGCAAGCAAAACTCTGAATGATGCTAAAATGAATTATTCAACAACTGAAAAAGAATTGCTTGTTGTAATTTTTTCTTTGGAAATATTTTGTTCCTTGTTGGTTCTTTTGTTACTGTATTCACTAACCATGCAGCCCTAAAATTTTTGCTCACGAAGAAAAATGTCAAACCAAGGCTCTTGAGATGGATACTCTTGCTCTGAGAGTTTGATCTAATCATCAAGGATAAAAACAGTGTTGAGAATGTGGTGGCAGATCATCTGTCCAGATTAACTTATGAATTTCACAAGGATGGACTGTCAATCAATGAGAAATTTCCCGATAAATAACTATTCATGATTAATGAGTCCTCATGGTACGCTGACATTGCTAATTTCTTTGCTACTGGAACACTCCCGCCGTCATTTACTCCCATGGACAAAAAAAAAATCTGAGGGAGGTTCATAACTTCTTTTAGAAAGATTTGTACATATTTAAGTATTGTAAGGATCAAATCATAAGGTGTTGCATCCCCGCTCATGAAAGTGAACAGATAATAACATTTTTTCATTCTGAAGAATGTGGTGTCCATTTTCGTTAAGAAAAACCGCTGTAAAAATTCTACAGTGTGGATTTTACTAGCCCACACTTTTCAAAGATGTTCATGCCCTTTGTTTAACCTGTGATAAATGCGAAAGATTAGGAAACATTTCAAAAAAAAACATGATTTCCTTAAATCCCATTCTGGTGATTGAAATTTTTAACTGTTTGGGCATTCATTTTGTGGGACCATTCCCCCCTTCCTTTTGCTATTTATATATTTTAGTGGAAGTAGACTATATATCCACATGGCTTGAGGTAGTTCTATGTCGAAATAATGAAATCAAATAGTGATCAAGTTTTTAAAAGAAAATATTTTGTTTCGGTATGGAATTCCAAAATCAATCATAAGTGATGGGGGTTCTCATTTTTTGCAATCGTCCTTTCTAGAATTTAATGAAAAAGTACCTGATTTTTCACAAAATTGTAACCCCTTATCATCCACAAACTAGTGGACAGGCTGAATTGGCTAATCGGAAGATTAAATTAATTTTAGAAAAAATGGTAAACCCGAACCGCAAAGATTGGTCGTCAAGACTAACTGATACACTATGGGCATATTGTACTGCTTTTAAAACTATTTTGGGCATGTCTCCTTGTCGATTAGTCCATGGCAAGCTATGTCACCTGCCTGTAGAATTGGAACATAGGGTATACTGGGTCATTAAAGCAATGAACTTTGACTTGGACAAGGTTGGGCAGTCAAGAAAACTTTAGATAAACGAATTGAATGAACTAAGAAATGAAGCATATGAGAAGGCTAAGATTGCTAAAACCAGGATGAAAATATTTCATGACAAGAACATTGTACAGAAGTCTTTTGAACCATCTCAAAAAGTTCTGTTGTTTAATTAAAGACTTTGTCTTTTCCTAGGTAAGTTAAAGTCAAGATGGACTGGGCCTTACATTGTCAGAAAGATGTTTGAATATGGAGCAGTAGAAGCGGAAAACTCATCAAACAATAATATTTTTACTATTAATGGTCAACTGTTGAAACCATTTTTGAAAAACTTTGGGAAAAATGTGGAGACCATCCTTTTAATGGAACCAGAATACTCCTTCAAGATTCACGCCTACCAACACTTGAACGGATTGGGTTAGAAAATATCTGAGCCTACCCAACCCAGGGGGAAGCCTTTATAACGCCCCCTTGTTTTTTCCCCATTCCTCCACGTTCACCGTTGTTGACCCCCTCTTCTTTTTCTTTGCTTTCCATTTCTACTTCGTCTTCTTTTCTTCTTTTTCTCCTTCTTCTTCCCTTTTTGTTTTCTGTAACATGACCTAGACCCAACAATCCCATGTCCACATTACCTGAAGACTCAATCCTCTGTCTCATGCTCTACATTTGCTTACTCTACTTGTACATGGTTGTTCTTCTTCTATATGCACTCACAATCAAAGTTTCTAGCCTACCCGAAACCCATATTTTCTTAAAGATGAATAAATCCATGTGTATTTGTTTGAAAGTTTGGGAGGATGAACGGATCTCTACCCATCAACCTCATCTCCAAGATCCTTACACAGGTAAATTCAAAACATTAGGGACAATGTTCAGTTTAAGTTGGGGGGAGAACTAGTTCATATTCTATGTAATGTGCCCATAAATTTTTAAAATTTTGTTGTTGTTTCTGTTGTTGTTGTTTTGATCATATTGTGTACCTTGTCTTATATTTTGTATAAATTGATGATCATATTGTGTACCTTGTCTTGTCTTTGTGACTGGCAAACGTTAAAGAACCAGATAGTGAGTCTTAAAGCATAGGAAGCATGGATGTCAACCTTTTTTAGTTTAGTATGGCAATTCTACAAACTTTTCCATCTGATGTACACACTGTGATCATGAGAAAAGCAAGACTAGTAAGGAAAGTCGAGATCCGACAAGAACAAAAAAAACTCCTCTATGGTAGAAGCACTTTTGCTAAACGCCATCATGCCAAAAGACTTGGTGCCTGTAAACTATAACACCCCACCCTCCACACGGCATAATATTGTCCGATTTGAACCCACTGGCCCTCACGGTTTTGTTCCTCCCAGTACCCCTGAAAAAAGGCCTTATGTCATGTAAGGTGAGGGACTTACTTATAAACCCAACAACTTTCCTCTCCCTAACTGATGTGAAATACCAGGATCTCACAATCCACCCTCCTTAGGGCTGCACGTCCCCGTGCAGTAGCTCGCCAACTACCTGCCTGCCCACTACACGCGAGCAAGGCAGGCCCACACTCTGTCTAGGCGAGAGTCGGCTCTGATACCATTTTGTAACACCCCATGCTTCATATGGCATAATATTGTTCACCTTGGGCCTACTGGCCCTCACAGTTTTGTTCCTCCCAATACCCCTGGGAAAGGCCTTATGTCATATAAGATGAGGGGCTTACTTATAAACCCAGCAACTTTCCTCTCCCTAACCGGTGTGGGATACCAGGATCTCACATAAACAGTGGGGTAGAGTCTTTCATGAGAAAAGATATAATCAGTGTTTTGAAACAATTTTTGGTCGCACACTCGATCGATTAGACTGGATAGTGAATGGGCTGAGTAAGGATTACCCTGAGACGCCATGTTATTCTGGTACTTTGCTTAACCGATTTGTGAGAGAGAAAATTGGGAGAGTCACTGGTTGTCCGAACTACACAGATACAGAGGATGATTCGGATTAGTCTATCTTCAAACTATGGAAAATTGTGTTTTGGAGATAAAAGCCAAGGGTCCGAATTTTTGTAAAAAGTGTGAAAATATTTTTTGTTTTGTACAAGCCCTATTGACTGAAATGAAAACATAAGCCGAGTAAGCAACGTCCCAAAATACCAACCAACAGCGTGGGTAGGGATTTTTCCTGAGATGCCATGAAATTTAGTTCAAATTTTTGCCAATAAAACTTCTTAGATTGTGGGTAGCATAGTATAGAAATTTTTTTATAGTTTTGGATCAATGTTCGAACTCCAACTAACATTCGAACGTTGTCTGCTTACAGTACTTTGCCTCTACTGAACTCTCTGATAGAACCAAAAAGTATTGAGACCTCAGCTCGTTTGAACGCCAATAGACCGTTCGAACGAGACATAACATTTGAATGCCAATAGCTCGTTCAAACGAAGAAAGCTTACAGTACTTTGGTCTCTGACAGAACTTAAAAGTATTGGGAGTTCACCAGGTTCGAACGATAATTTTAAAATCTTTCTACTAACGTTCGATCACGTTCGAACGTTGCGACTCAGACTATAAAAGCCTGCAACATCTTTTTCAGTTCAAAATCCCCAAATCCCTCCAAATTTTAAAAACACTAGAGATCCTTTTTCATTCCACAAACCTCAATTCAACCTTATTCTCCAAAAACACCCAAAATCGACCCTCCCTAACTCATCTCCACATCAAAAGCTTCAACCCCACACCAAGAACTCCAAGTTTTCAGCACTTTGTCAAGCCAACCAAGCATAAAGCTTCCTGGCTGGCGCAATCAACTAGTAAGTTAGAAGCCAAACTTTGTAGAGGAAGTGATAGATGAAAGAGAGGGGAAGCAAGTGAAGAAGAGGTATGATCGAACAAGATTTCCCAATGCCTTAAAGGCAGTGACATATGAAATTTGTACCATAAGAATGTCGTAGTCTGTGAGAAAGACACAATGATTATTGATTTTGCAGAGATTGGGATAATGGAGGAAATAGAGAGGAGGGATTGGGTCTGGTATTTGAGAAACGGTGAAGACGCCATTGTTGTGCGGGAGTTTTACTCCAACGTCGAGATCATCAACAGCGCGATCCAAACGTACATGAGGGGGTCCACATTAATGTGGATGAGGCTACGATTAAGGAAGTGAGGCATGAAATGCCTCGAGTACAAAACCAAACATATCCCCCCGAGAAAGAATTTAGCAATGGATTTGGTGAGGAGGGAGTTGACAGGAATGTCTAACTTTTCATGGGGGAAAAAGAATTTTTTGAGACAAGGAGAGTTGACGGATAAATATAAGATGCTGAATCTGATTATTGTCTCCAACTCCACTCCCATAAGAAGAAAAAATGATATCTTGCCTGAAATGGCTCGTTTGCTGTATGCAATTGGGAAAGTTCACAGTATTGATCTCCCTCCCTCATCTTGAATAAAATGAAAAAAGGTGCGATGTGAAGAGGAGTGCACTCCCTTTTGGCACTTTAATGACTGGAATATGTATTGACAATGGATTCAGGGTAAGGCCCGAAATGGAAGTCCAAAAGTTGATGGGGCCACTAAACAAGGGCTCTTTCAAGAGAAGCAAAGGTCATAGTGGCACCTCGACTGCTAGGCAAGAAGTGCCCCCTCCCCAAGGAGGTGATGAGGTGCAGGATGAGCTCGATGTAGAGGAGGAGAGAGAATTAGAAAGAGAACAAATGCAGACTTAGGAGGAGGCAGGCACCAGCACCCACCGATCACCACGAGAGATCATACTTGGCATTAAGGCCAACCAAGACAGGATTCTCCAACAGCAAGAGGAGATTCTTGGCTACCTGAAGGGTGGAGCTGGTAGAGATAGTGGACTTGGTGGAGGAGATTGATTTCTATTCTTGAGTTAGGGGTGTGAATGTTTGTTTCTTCTTTTGTGAAGTTGTTTCTTCTTTGGTTGATAGGTTTCTTCTTTTAGTAGTAGATATGGATCTTTTTCAAATTTTGGTGTTTTGTTCTACTTTTTGTGGATGAATTGGATCTTGATGTTGAATGATCATACCTTTTATGTAATGAATGATTTAGTTTATCACTTTTATCTATTTAAATGCATTTATAGAATTAACACTTTAGTAATTCCTGTTAATAAATAAAGGAACAAATGTGGATGTTAAGACTGTTTGTTAAAGTAAATAATCACATGATCGATTCGATACAAAACTTAGCAATTTAGACTTAAAACCACAGCTCTTTAAACGATAATATTTTCTTTATGCTTAAATTATCAAATGTACAGCGGTATTTGTTATTTTCAAGGTACAAGATGATCGGACTCGAAAATGGAATCAGTATTTAACCGACATTCCCTGAAAAACTCAACACAATTGGTGGAGATAATAAAGGATATCATGGTAAGTTTTTGAGCTTTACAATGCTTCTGAGAAAATATCAACACTTACTCAAAGTGAGTTTTTTTCACTTCCTGTCTTTCAATAATCTCATTAACCTTGCTTTGATTGACGCAACTAAAGTGATATGTTGGCATCTCCCACAGGCAACACATACATACGACACATACATGTGCACATACTTGAGAAGTGATTTTAGGCCATCTTTTAATTTGACTTTGAGTCTGGGCCATTTATTATGTAAAATTATATCCTTAGTTAACCATGTTTGAGCCTTCAAAGAATAAATTCTTTTTCAAAAAAACCCATATGATGACCATGCCACAAGAAAATACACTGGACAAACCATGCTATCTAATTTTCTTACACCCTCTTATCTATCAATATGATACAAAAAAAAGGATGGGAAAGATGATGATGGCCACTGGTGCATGAAGGAAAAAGTCAAGGAAAATAACAAGAAAGTGGAAAAGAAACAAAAAGACAAGGACTTGCCAGGAAAGTGAAAAATGAGAAAAATGAAAGAAAGAAATACCATTCCTAGGCAAAAATGTCGAAAAGCCAAAAAGGGGTGAGCTAAAATACATAAAAGAGATAGCTTTTGAACTCCACTAATGTCATTGTGTTAGCCACTGGCCTCTGGCCACATTACAACTAAGTCTGATGCATGTGTGTGTATTGTTAATCAAAAGATGGGGTATGTTAAATAGTTCTTCTTTTAGTTGCATCAATATTCTTTCATGAGATTGTGTTAAAATTTAAGTTTGTTTCCTCAAAACTTCACTCCTTTACTTATTGTACATGTGATTTTTCCATTGGCCATCTTCTGATTACGTGCCCCCATGAGAGACAAGTCACTATATTCGGAGTGAATTTTTCTGAGGGCATTCCTAAAGAGAAATTTGTGAAATCAAAGTTATCCATGGAGGGAGGTAATATGGAATATCTGTTATATAAGAATTTTTATTTCTAGAATGACTATCCCACTACTCATGGAATTCCAAATATTAATGTGACAAATGTTAATTTTTGTATAGAATCAATACCAAAGAATGGGGAGCATGATGGCTATAAGTCGAAATTAAGGGTTGGGTGTCCCAATGACCATAATGCTAATTTACTTTAACCAGCAATTTCACATACACATTTGTTCAACTGAAGTTTGTGGGTAGCTTCATTGGAAACCCTCACGAGACAACGCTCGTCCACTAGGGTAAACCTAGTGGTTTAACGGCTTGTTGCATAAGCTAAATACAACCGGATGACCTACAAAAAAGGCATTAGAATTAGATTTTCATTTATTGTATTACTAGGGACTTGCAATATTTAGGTTGCGGGTGTGATTAGTACTTAAAATTGGCATATTATTGTGCATTTTTAAGACAAATTATACTTTGATGAAGTTCAATTGATGATATTTCAGGTCTTAAAATGAACAAGGGCTCAAAGTCAACAAATATCACACCATGATACAATACTAGCAGAATAAGGGATAAATTTGGAAAAGCTTGGACCAAAGCAATGACATTCGAACGCCAACTCACGTTTTAACGTCAAACTGAACCAGGCCAAAACCAGACTACTGAGATAAAATGTGTTGCAGATAAGAACCAAGGCCCTGAGAAACTTGAGCACTATGTTCGAACGCCAACTAAAGTTTGAATGTCCACAGAAGCACTGACAAAACCAAACTGAAGATATGGCGAGTTGCAGCAAATAAAGAAGTGCACTTCAGTACCACGTTCGAACGACAGACCATGTTCGAACGTCCACTGAAGACCTGGGCAATGTGTACAACATGCCAAGCTTTGTATGGAGTGTGGAAGGAGGTTTTCACAGAGGACCACAGACCACTTGAGTGATATGGTCAAACCACATCTTGCATTCGAAAGCCAGACAACATTCGAACAGCCACACAGGAAAAACACATAACAACATTCGAATGTCCCCACAGACAGTCTGCAAAGTAGTTGGTGAACATTGGGAGATTGTAGGGAGCTTCTTCTCTAGAAAAACTTGTAGTTCTTTTCTCTCATGACATTAAGGAACTAGAGTTTGAAAGGAGGCTCAGACTCCCACTCATTTAGCTAGATTCATTTGCTTGTTTTAGTTTCTCTATTTACTTGTTGTCTTTACATACATGCTATAACAACCATGATGGAGGTTTTGACTCCCCTTGTAGTTGCTTAGTTAATCTTTTATCTGCTTGTTGTAGCAATTATGTTGGAGTCTTAGACTCCCCTTGTAGTTTTACTTGCTTTTATATATCAAGAGAGATAGCCCATCTTTTGGTTGTCGTGAAAACCCTCCAAAAGTGACTAGCTTTCTTCTTATTTCTTTTATTAGCTTCTTTCACTTGCATTTCTTGAGCATCCTTCTTTCTTAGAGGAGTGAAACTCTTCCACTTTTCGAGAGCTTTGCCAAAGACGTGAAGGGTGGAATATAATTCACTCTTTCTTCGTTGAAGATTGACTCCTTGTTTGTTGATCTTTTATTTTGTAAGTTCTCTACTTGGAGGGATGGGAATCACTCACTTTTCTAGCTTTACCAAAGCCATGAAGAGTGAGTAATTCCCCATTCATTCTTTAGTGAGAGGTGAAGAACATGTATAAACTATCCTGAAGTTATATTTGTGCTTTGTTCTAATACTCAATGTTTATATCCCCTTGTTTATTGGATTATTGATTGCATCTAGTAAAGCTAAGGTACTTTGTATAATCGTGGTTATTTTAATGACACAAATGACTCTTGCATAGAAATATCTTTCGTTTCAAGGCAAGTACCTTGGCTAGATCCTCATGACTACCCTTCAATCCTCCCTTTTATCGTACTTCATTTAAAGAATGAAATATTAATGCCATGATTAGATGACTTGTAAAAATACTTGCTTGTTTGTAGACGGGTTGAGTCTCGGCACAGGCAATTCTTGTAAACTTCTAAAAAGGCATTGGAATCATGTGCTTAATTCTCACAGTCCATCTTTATCTTTTGATTAAATCACCGTTAACACGGGAGTTAATTGAGCTATCAAACATAAATATAATAAAGTGGATGATTAACTACATGTCCAAATCCTTGAACTAAAGAGTGACTTTCTTTGTAATATGAACCTATCTTATATTTTGCCTAGAAAACTATCCTAGAAAGAATCTTATATTCTGTTCCGAAAATCCCCATCCATCACACAAAATCACAAGGATCACAATCTTTCAGTCTCTACTACTGCTTACTTTGAAATACCAATAACGGTTCCCTGCGGATTTGACTCCGAACTCAAACCAGATTATTACTACAGCTTGACCGCCTACACTTGGGTGTACACACTTCGGATCAAGTCATGTTTTATCATGAAATTGCCAGGGGGAGATTGTTAAATCATATTTGTAATTGGCTAATTTCGTGGAGTTAATTATAAAATTTCAACCTATTTCATGATCATGATGCTATCAAGTTCTAGATCATAAAGTATCATTGAAGGGAGGAGATCAAACATCAAAACTAGATCATTTAACTTCTGTATGTATGCACCTTCATGCTTAGAACAAAGGTAAAGACCTAGATATCTATGATGAAGCCTTAGTTAATTTTAACTTAGGTTGTTTAGGATGAAAATGGAATTGAATGCAATCCAATTTTGACTCCTAGGTGATTCTAAAAGAAATTTTGTTTCTAAACTATTTATGAGTTTTGAAAACATAGTTTGAGTCACAATTAGACCCCTCTTTGAGCAACACCCTTTAGTTCTCAAGAGGATAAATTTCTGCATGGTTTTATGGTTAAAAACATGAAGGGATAGATCTATGCTCGCTAGCCTTTGATAAAATAGTCTCTTTATGACTTAGGGAAGGAAATGGGAAAATATCACAGAAGACAGCACATGGCTCGCTCTACAAGCTCACTCTAGAGGTCTCCAAGGTCACTTAAGTGGTGCTTATGATCATTCAAGCATTGCATGCCTTAGTTGTGTTTGAAATGCTATTTTCATTCAAGCAACAACTGCCTTATAACTGCCCTCCCACTGGTCAAACGGTCGTTTGCGAATCTGAGTTTTCTTATTTACTAAGTGATTAGTACAAAACATTGCATATTTCATGTGCCAAGACATTCCTTTTTTCACTTGCTTTTGGGGATTAAATGAGTGGAATTGTGTTACTTGAGCTATTAACAAAGATTTGTGGTGTTTGCAGATAAAAGGTGATAAATGGTGCTTCTTAAAGCCTTCCTAAATGGTTTGAGGTGAATGGTGATGAAAATATGGCTTGAATATAGCTTTGGAGGTGAGGAAAGCAAGAAATAAAAAAATAAAAAAATCAGAGAAATTGTACCGGTATGCTTCAACTAATGGAGTTCGATCGACGTACCGATATGCCATACCTGTACATTTTGCTGAAACAGCCCAGATTCTGCAGGCCATTCTTTGCTGGCTTGAGGGTCCCACCAAAGACAATCTCCTACCTGCCTCTGACTCTTCCAACACCATGGACACCCCTTGTACATCTCTCATTGGACTTTTGGAGCCTTCATGATGGAGGAGAGATGTTGGGTGTGTAGACAAGGTCTGCACCACACTATCCAGCCCACTCTCTTGGCAGCCCTATGGATGGAGGACATCACACAGCTATGTAGGGACCCCATGGACGTTTTTGAAGCTTCCAAGAGACAAAGGATAGATTATTATGCATATACACCTTGTAATATAAAGAGAGAAAGTCTAGGGAAGATGATAAATAGTGTTAGAGAGAATTTGAGATTTTTACATTTTCTTTCATGCTTTGTCTTCCAATTTCATGTAAGGATCTTCTAAGCTTTATTTTAAGTCTTTAATGCCATGTATTTCAAGTTTCTTTTAAGTTTAATCACTCATTAAAGCTTTCACCATTAATGCACTTAAGTTCTTAAATTTCTTAGTTAGAAATGGGTATTCAATGCACCCTAGTTTAGCTTATGTTTTCTTGCATTTATTTAGCTAAAATCTTCATTTCTTCATAGTGTATTCTCATTTCATTGTTATCTTTACTTTAAGCATGAATAGCTAAATCTTTAAGTTGGCTAATCCAAAGGAGACCTCCTCTGGGGTATGCCATTTGAAATCTTTTTCTTTACTTCTCTCAGAGTACGGTGGTTCGGTTTGACTAGATAGAGGGAGGATGAGATCGTGAGTCTTTGATATTCTGTAAAATTGTCACGGTTTATGTTTAGATCCTCACTTCATCTCATCCCTAGCTTCCCACAAATCAATCGTTCATCTATGCTCTATTGGAGGAAGAATTCGAGTTGACTTGGTGTTCACATTAGAGTGACCCCTTGAATTAGCCGACACTTGTTTCCCATTTAATTCCATCACAACACAAACCACAAACCAATTTCAAACAACAAATGATTTTACACTTTTTCATTCAGCAAAATCACTTTCATGATGATACACCTCCTTCCCTGAGGAGACGACCTTGGAATACCTCCAAGTAAAACACGACCCACAAAAGTCTTCTTGTGCTTGGGAAGCATTTTTGCCCACGTACACTTACGATTATTCACATTCAACATTTCCACACCATTCCATTCCATTTTATCCTTGCCCTTTCCTTTGACATCATCCCAAGAGAGAGTGACACTCCCCTCTCTTACTCATACATCATACATACATTGAGGGAGATGTTATGAGCTTAGGAACCGCAAGGTTTTCATCCAAGCACTAAGACTGCACTTATTCTGGACCTACAAATAAGGAAAGCCTTTCATACATCTAGGTTAAGCTCCTAGATAGATTTCAAAGAGAGAAATTCATTCCTCTACCTTGAAATCTTCTACCACAACCAAGATCCCTATTATCCAAAGGCTACCACTAGAGATTCTACCCAACCTCACAAATTGAAGCTGAATACCTTGATGGTTCTATAAATCCATTGGTGTGTACATACCTAGGATTGTTGGTGTGCCCATAATCGCTCAAGGCCTAGATAAACCGTGTGGAGGGAAAGTTACACTAGACGTCGAAGATGGTCTTTCAGCGAAGAGACATAGCAAGGAAAGAACTATATAACCATGGTTTAGGTTAAGGTATAAGTCTTGAGTAGTTGTATATTCACTTAGTGAGTAGTGAATTAGGTTTTGGTGAACCTCGAATGGTTCTCTACAATTTTTCCTCAAGAATGGTGTCCGCTTCAACAAATTGCTTATGTTCTTCACTTTTTATCGTATATACTTGTGATTGTTAGCACACATGCACACTGTGTATTTGTTGGAATGATTGATTGAATATTCATCCATACATAGTTGTGCTTTGGGTTTGGGATTTAGGATCACCATAAGATTGATTGAGAGTGAATTAATTGAACATTAATTAAAATCAATCATCATGGTTAAAGGCGGTTGGTAATTGTGGTAGATATAAGTTTTAATTGATAATCAATTTTGGCTAAAATTAAAAAATATATTCACCTCTCCCCCCCTTAAGTATCATGAGGGAAGATACATATCGGGTTCCCCCTCTTGGAATAACATTCTTGGTAAGGGAAATGGTGTTTAAAGGGTTTAATTTATCAATGGATTAATTGATTTGGTAGTTGTGATTAATAGGTTTAAAATTAGTGATTGTTTGAATGAAAGTGTAATACACCTATTCTCACCCCCTCTCTCAGTCTTTAGGTCATGCATTTTATTCCACGTGTATAATCGTAAAAGAAAAATCCTTAATACACTTCCCTAAGTTTATTACAACTAGCAAGGCTATGAATTCTTGGTAATATTTCATAAGGAGTTTTTCATTCTATGGATTTAAGGGAATCTTCCTTTCCATTGTCATCAGCTTGTTCTAAAGAGTTCTACCACTCTACACGGGTCTTTCCAATTAGGTCTCAGATCCCTCCCTTGAGTTCTTGCTTACGAGATTGTCTTCTCCCTCAGATTCTTGTAATATCCTATTGTTCTTTGTTATAATTTCTACCTTTGATTTTTGTTTATGATCTCATTTCTTCCGATCAACATTAAGTTTGAGTTGTCAATACAAGAAAAAATACTCTTGCCGATGTTTTTTTGTGACAAATTTAAAAACATTGTTGAAAGTGTAATATCTGATGGGTCAAGCCCAAATGGCCCAATCCACATGAAAAGCCCAACCTCAGTCAAAGAAGCCCGGTCTCACAAAGACCCACTAAGCCATGCTAATTCAAGAAAAGTCCAAGCCCAAGATGAGAAACAATTCTGATCCAGGGACACGAGAGAGAAAAAGACGGGATACAGAGGCATCCTACGACAACTACGCTGGACCAAAATGATGGCAACCTCTCCCTCATGTCACCGCCTCATCTCCTTACCCTAACTATATAGTGTAAGCCCTCTCAACATTAGGAGGCGAGCCTCCAAAACCTACACACATCCCCTGCACCTAGGGTTCTCTCTCTCTCTCCCTCACAATCAAAAGCACTGTAACTCTCCAGAGACTGTGATTGATCAATAAAGAACACTGGCCACCGTTGCCATTCCCGAGTGTGGAGTAGGTCATCCAAGACCAAACCATTATAACTCTCCGTGTTGGCTATTTTTTTATTGTTCCTCCATTAATTGTTTGTTTACTGCTTATTGATTGCAACTGTTCGAATACTTGACTATTCATCTCGCACTAGACCATTTTGTGCATCATCAGTTTAGCACAGTCTATGGGAACGACAAAATTCTCACTTCATATCATTCTCTCTGTTGAATCAATGGTCATCACTACCAGATCCATGAATCAACCTAAAAACAATCCTCCACGAGATGAGGAGATTACTCCTCCACCTATCAACCCTGTCCAAAATGCTCTAGCGCCAAATCCACAACAAATGTTGGAGACCATGCAGCAACTGGTGGCCCAAAACCAGCAGATACTGCAACTCATGCTCGTCGGACAAGGAGGAGTACAACCAGGAGGGCCACAAGGAGCTCCACACCCTGCTACTCCCCATCTAGGTGCCCATGTTGGTCTGGGCGCCCACTATGGAGTCCCCTTGGCCACCCCATATAGGGGAGCTAATCATGATCCACCTCCTCCTCCTCCTCATGTATCCCATGGTGGAGACCTCATCTCCAAGAGGACGAGGGTGAAAACCAGAGCATGGAGCATGGGAGTTATTTTCATGATCATCCCAGAGAAGCCCCCAATCATTGGGATGAGAAAATCAAGGAAGAACAAAATCAACTGGGCAATGTCTTCAACGCCATGAAGGCACAAGGGCCCGAGACAGTGGACTACCTCTTAAGTCGAACCGACACACCTTTCAAGCCCGACGTGGCCAACTATCCACTCCCTCCGAAGTTCAAAATGCCCTCTGTGGAGACCTTTGACAGAACAAAGGACCCACTAGATCACCTCGACACCTACAAAACTCTGATGCAATTGCACGATGTCCCAGACAAAATCATGTGCAGGGCATTCCCAACCACATTGAAGGATTCCACCCGACAATGGTTCACTGAGCTCTCCCTAGCCTCCATTGCCTCCTTTGCTGAGTTTAGCAGGTCACTCGTGTCGCATTTTATTGGAGGGCACCGCCACCAGAAGCCCGTCACCCACCTACTTAGTATAAAATAGGACCGAGAGGAAAGCCTGAGGAGCTACCTCACTTGTTTTAACGAGGAGGTACTCTAAGTTGATGAGCCCGACGACAAAGTGACTATAACCGCCTTCTTAGGAGGCCTCCGCTCGTTGAGTTTTCTTTTCTCAGTGATGAAACGCCCACAAAGAAGCATGTCAGAGTTGTTAGCAAAGGCCCAGAAATACATGAATGCTAAAGACATCACAAGGGCCAGACGAGATGATTCCTCCCGATCTGGAGAAAAAAGGAAGGAAAGAGAGAGGGACGACAAGAAAGAGACTAGCAACAAGCGCAACAGCAGAACAGAGAAGGTTCCCAACAAAGATCAGCTAGGTCTAGCCCCTCAAAGGGACCGATAAGCCTTTACACCCCTCAACGCCACTATTGGACACATCCTATGCCTGATTCAGGATGACCCCACGCTAAAATGGCCTGGGAGGATAAAGTATCCTCCAAACCATATGAACCCAAATAAGTAATGTCACTTCCACCACGACCATGGTCATGACACCGACGATTGTTACAAACTCAAAAAATAAAATTAAGGACCTCATTCAACGTGGTTACCTTCGCCAGAATGTAGCTGGCAGAGGGCAGGCGCCGCCACCACCTCACAATCACAACCAGGAAAATCTGCAACCTATTAGAGAAATTCAAACTATCTCTGGAAGGCTTGCAGGAGGTGGAGAATCACTCTCGGCCATGAAGGCCTACGCCAGAAAGGCGAGGCACCTTGATAAGGGGTGCCCATCCAAAGCTCTTAGGCAAGGCTCCACCGAAGTCATATCCTTCTCAGATAAGGACTTGGAAGGAATACAGCACCCACATGACGACCCCCTGGTGCTCACCATGACCGTTGTCAATTTTCAAGTGCACAGAATCCTAATAGATAGTGAAAGCTTCGTAGATATCCTATTTGCAGAAGCTTATGACAAGCTCAACCTGAGCAGGGAAAGACTGCAGCCTATCAGATCACCTCTCATTGGGTGATTGATTGGATAAACCTAACCTCCACTAACCCCTAAATACTACCCCTCAAACTATGCAATGTATGAGCGAGGGGAAGGATTTCTTCCCCTTGGGATAGTGTCAAAAGAAAGGGCAAGAGGGAAAGGAAAAGTGATGGGGTAAATATGATGCTTGAATGCACAAAAATGCTCCCCTATCGAAAGGAGACTTTCGTGGTCGTGTTTTACTTGGAAAGTATTCCCAGGTCGATTCCACAAGGAAGGAAGTAAACCAATTGTGAAAGTGATTTAGTGGCAAATGAAAGTGTAAAATCTTTGTTCTTTGAAGTTTGGTTGGTGAAATGTGAGCTAATGAGATGCAATGACAAAACAAGTGTTGGCAAGTCCAAGAGGTTACTCCAATGGGTATGCCACCTCAACTCAACCCGCTCCTTCGATTGAGCATGAATGAATGTTTGATTCACGGAAAGCTCGGGATGATATCGGTGAGTATCTAAGCATAAACCGTGACTAGGCCTACGGTTCATCAAAGTCTCATCGAATCATTCACCTTCAATCCTGTCAAAACAAACTATTTGACTCTAAAGGGAGGGTGGAGAAATAGTTGAAATGGTATGCCCAAAGAGAGATTCCCCTTGGTCTTGCCAACTAGAAGATTTAGCTATTCATACTTGAAATGAGAATGACTATGCAATGAAAGTGCATTGTAATGAAATGAAGGTCTAGAGTCACTAAATGCAATAACTCACAAGCTAAGTTTTTAAGAGATGAAAACCCATTTTTGAATCTAAGAAAAATAAAGAACTTGAGAACATTAATGGTAAAGCATTGAAAAGAGCATTAAACTAAGTACCAACATAAATGAACTAGCATTAATGACATTAAGTGAAGTTCTCAAGATCCTTACAGGAGAATACAAGCCAATGCAACGAAAAATAAGTGAAAATCACAACTTTCTCTCTCCAGAATCTACTATTCATCATCTTCTACGCCTGAAGAGCTTCTCTCTCTATAACTATTGTCCTCCCCTTCTCCCCTCTCCTTCTTCCTTTGCAATGGAGAGCTTCCATCAAAAAAAAACATGCCAGGAGACCAGGGCTAGCCTGGAGATGTGATCTCCATCAATAGCCTGCAGGTGGTGGGTTGGACAGGGCATGGCAGGGCACTCCTCAAGACCCAGCAGCTCCATCTTCTCTCTCCTCTCATTAATGTTCTCTTGCAATCAAAACCCCAAAAGAGGTGTGAACACAATGAACAGTGTTGTGGACTTGCAGGAGGCAGGTGGGAGAAGACATTGAGGGGTCCACAAAAATCGACTGAGGCGGGAACCAGAATTTGGGAAAAAATCCTTCGTGCGTATCGGTACGCGTACCAGTACGGAGCACTCCAGTAGGGTCAGCGTACCGGTACGCATCACTCCAGTAGCCTCAGCGTACCGGTACGCTAGGCTTATTTTCCTGTTTTCTTGCTGTCCTCCTCTGTTGAGCTTTCCGTCGGTTCTCCTTCACCCTTATTCATCTTCATGCATTTGAGAAGCCTTAAGATGGTTACATTATACACTTTTAACCTGCATTCATCAAATGCCATAGCTGAGAATCATGAAGCACAACTCCCCATTTTTAATTATAAATCCCACTTAATTTACATTGATTTGCATAGCAAAACGTACGAAATATTGTGCCAATCATTGGGTTCTCTGGAGAAAAGGTGTATCCCCTAAGGTCCATCACCCTACCAGTCACAGCAAGAGCAGTACCCCAAAGCTCCACTGCAATAGTCAACTTTCTAGTGATAGACTGTCCATCAGCCTACAACATTATATTGGGGTGACCTGTTCTTAACACATTGAGAGTTGTACCCTCTACCTATCATCTCATACTCCACTTTTCAACCCCGAATGGAGTCAGAATGGTTAGAGGAGACCAGGTAGCATCAAAGGAGTTCTATGTCTCCTCTATAAAGACTTGAAAGTAACAGGAGGCATTTCAAGTGGAGGTCCTAGACCCAAGTGATGACTCCACCGTAGAAAGAGAAAAACCAATGGAGGAGCTCACCTCTGTGGTCTTAGACAAGGACCATCCAGACATAAGAGTGTACATTAGCTCATCCCTTACTGAAGATTTGGTTCACCAGCTAATAAACTTCCTAAGACGTAACATGTACATCTTTGCATGGTCACATGTAGACTTTAAGGGCATCGACCCAGAAGTGGCTGCACACCGTCTAAATGTTGACCCACGTCACAAGCCTATTCTACAAAAGCTAAAGGGCGCCTCCACTGAAAGGGCCCAAGCAATGGACAAGGAAGTAGAAAAGCTAATAGATAATGGGGCTGTCAGAGATGTAGCATATCTTGAGTAGCTCTCCAACATAGTGATGGTCACTAAGTCTAATGGGAAGTGGTGCCTCTGTGTCGACTTCACAAAACTTAACAAGGCGTGCCCGAAAGACAACTACCCGCTGCCACGCATCGACCTCCTTATCAACACCACTGCAGGACACGAGTTACTTACTTTCTTGGATGCATACTCTGGGTAAAACCAGTTTAGCATGTACCCACCGGATCAGGAGAAGATATCATTCATTACTCTGAAGGGAACCTACTATTATAGGGTCATGTCTTTCGGGTTAAAGAACACAGGAGCAACCTACCAACGGCTGGTAAATAAGATGGTCCAGTCCAAATCAGGCGAACGATGGAAGTTTACATGGATGACACGCTGGTGAAAAGTCTCGCATCAGTAGACCACGTTGATCACCTTAGGAAAATTTTCGGTGTCCTGAGATTCTATCACATGAAGCTAAATCCTGAGAAGTGCACCTTTGGCTTGGGGTCAGGAAAATTCTTGGGTTTTATGGTCAATCAGAGGGGTATTGAGGCAAACCCTAACAAGATTAAAGTCATCCTCAACATTAAGTCACCTTCCACAACCAAGGAGCTCCAGCGCCTAAATGAGAGAATCGCAGCACTCAATAGGTTCGTCTCCAAGTCCGCAGATAAATGTCTCTTTTTCTTCAAAATTCTCCGAAAGGTTTTTGAGTGGAAACCTGAGGCAGAGAAGGCCTTCCAAAAGCTCAAAGTCTACTTGGCTACACCTCCCCTCTTGTCATGTGCCATTCCAAGAGAAGCTCTCCATCTATACCTTTTTCCTTTCTCATCGGCAGTAAGCTTCGTGCTAATCAGAAATGATAATGGAGTGCAGAAGCCCATCTATTACGTGAGTAGGCCTATTGGGGGGCAGAGGTGAGGTATTCAGGGCTAGAAAAGCTATCACTCGCCCTAGTCATGATAGCAAGATGACTACGGCATTACTTTCAGAGTCACAACATAGTGGTCGTCAGAGACCAACCACTAAAAAGAGTCCTAGAAAAACTGGACATATCTGGCAGACTTCTTAAGTGGGCAGTGCAACTCGGTGAGTTTGATATTCAGTACCAACCAAGAACAGCCATCAAAGCACAGGCTCTGGCGGACTTTATCGCTGAACTTACACCAACGGAAGAAGAGAGCCACGAGGATACCCAGACCACTAACACTAGCAGGGACTCTCAGGCGTCCAAAATGGGCACCCATGTCAGTTCAGGAACCAAAGCAGTACCTCTAAGCGTCCAACCTGCACCTCTAGGCGCCCAGCCTGCACCTCTAGGCGACCAAGTTGCACCTCCAGGCAATCGAGTTGCACCTCCAGGCGCCCAAGCTGCACCTTCTGGTGCCCAGGCTGCATCTCCAGGTGTTCTAGCCGACCCCTCTATTGCCCAGTCTCCCACTTTGATTTCCAAGCCCTCCTCTCTTCTACTTTGAAAACTCTATGTAGATGGCTCCTCAACTAGGGAAGGAGGAAGAGTGGGCCTAATTTTAATCAGCCCAGATGGCACCACTCTCAAGTACGCAATGAAGCTCCACTTTATTGCTTCAAATAATGAAGTAGAATACGAAGCCCTCCTCTCTGGATTAAAATTGGCCGTTGAAATGAAAGCTCAACACCTCGCCACCTACAGCGACTCTCAGCTCATAGTCAATCAAATGAAGGGAGAGTTCGAAGCCAAAGGAGCCAGGATGCAAGAATACCTTGGTATGGCAAGAAGAATGATCACAAAGTTTCACTACTTCTAGATAAGCCACATTCCCAGAGAAGACAACATGGCCGCCGTTGCACTTGCAAGGTTTGCCTCATCCGTGGAAGCCCCACCTAGAAAACCAGCACTCATCGGTCACCAGTTCGAGCCGAGCAAGTTGGACATGGAAGCCACAAACGTCAACTGTGCATCAGCTGAGTCAAATTGGATGACCCTAATAAGGGCATACCTCCAAGAGGGTGTGCTACCAAATGATCCACTAGAGGCCAAGAAGCTGAGATTGAGAGCCTCCAATTTCACCATCCTACAGGACACTTTGTACAAGAAAGGCTTTTCCTTACCATTGCTGAGGTGTCTTTTTCACCCAAAAAAGCTCACTATACCTCACGAGAAATCCACGAGGGGATCTATGGGAACCATTCTGGAGGGCATTCCCTCACCCACAAGGCCCTCAGACAAGGCTACTTCTGGCCTACCATGGTAGGGGATACCCAGGAGTTCTCTAAAAAGTATGACAAGTGTCAACATTTTGTAACTATACCCAGGCAACCTCCAGAGGAGCTAACAACCATTTCAAGTCCTTAGCCTTTCTCCAAGTGGGGCATCGACATCCTAGCCCCCTTGCCTCTCAACAAAGGACAATACAAGTTCGTGGTGGTGGCAGTTGACTATTTCACCAAGTGGACAGAAGCAGAACCCTTGGTAAAAATAATAGACTTAAATGTTAAAGACTTTATTTGAAAAAACCTGGTTTTCTGTTTTGGGATACCCCGTGCCATTATTAGTGATAATACGAAGCAATTCGAAAATAAGCTCCTCAACGCATTCTGCTCTAATCTTCAGATAAAACAACCTCATTCTAGTCTAGCACACCCGCAGGAAAATAGGCAAGTAGAAATCATGGTGAGACCAGTGCTATGTAACCTAAAGACAAGGTTCGAGAGAGCAAAGGGTCTTTGGGTGGAAGAGCTCTCAGGTGTATTATGGGTCTATCGAACCACGCCAAGAACTCCTACTGGGGAGACCCCTTTCTCCCTCGTTTTTGGAACTGAGGAAGTTATCCCAGTGGAGATTAGAGTGCACTCTCTAAGGGTCCAGCACCACGACCCCACCATCAACGAGGAAGGACTTTGCATCAACCTCGACTTGGTGGAGGAAGCAAGGGAGATGGCGGTGGTCCACAACGCGGAGTACAAACGACGTATGGCCAGGTACTAAAATTCAATGGTGAAGCGTTGTTCCTTCTAACCAGGGAACTTGGTCCTCAAGAAAGTAATCCTCGCCACAAAGGATGCACGCGAAGGGAAGCTGGGACCAAATTGGGAAGGGCCTTGCCTCGTAACAGAAGTGGTGAGGCCGGGCACCTACAGGATCCAGAATTCTGAGGGGAAGGTCTTGCTCCATCCATGGAACGCGAAACACTTGAAGAGGTATTACCAATGACACCTTGAGAGCGTTAAAGTAGTAGAAGTTGGGGACTTTGTTTTACTTTTTGGTTTTACTTCCCACCTTTTCTGGGGTCATTACCCAATAGATAATGTACTTTTTGGGATTAGTACCCAATATTGTTTTATATAAGTAGGAGATCAATAATAAAACTTTCTACGTTTTACTCCAAATAAACGATCCTTGCATTCCATTCCAAAGGAGTACCAATATAAAAGCAAGGCTACAAATTGCCTTTTCTAATAAAAAAAACAAGACAAAGGTCCCTAACACTCTAACTACTCTCATGGTCATCCTCCACCTCCTCCTCGTCATCCTCAGCATCATCAGAGCTCCCAACACTATTATCAGGTGCCTCGGTAGGCACGAAGCCTGAAATGTCAATGTTAGGGAAAATAGCTGAAATCTTCCCTCGGAGCTCCTCATAACCATCAATGAAGGCATCTACAAGGCCATTTACTAAGTCCCTTCCAACTATGGCAGCCCTCTCCTCAACCTGTGAAGCTCTCTCATGAGCCGCCTTCAACTTTACCTCCACAGCAACCTCTCTGATCATGGTCCTCTCACGGGTCACTGAAAGCTCAGCCTCCTAAGCGCGCCCCTCCTACAGGTCGCTAAATGCTCAATCTCAAGCTTAGTTGCCCTCTCGCTGGTCAAAACTAGCTCAGCTGCTCTGAATGCATCCCTCTCATGGGGATGCCGAAAGCTCAGACTCAAGCTCATCCTTGGAAGCCCTATCGACAGCTTCGAGCTCAACAATCATCCCCTGAGTAGGAAGAAGTTTGCTTTGGACGACGACGTGATCCTTCCTTAGCGTGTCATGGGCGTAGGCTCATGAAAACAAGCAGAGAGACATAGTCAAAACCTAAAAGGAATAAAAGACAAAAGGATGATAACAGACATGAGAAACGACTCCAAGTACATGTTGACAACCCTCTCGGTGCTCAGAGTATTAATTTGATTAACTTCGGGGAGAAACACAAACCTCCCAAGTTTTTGTCTAATGAATGTCGGGTTGCCTAGCATGGGACGAGACCAAAACGGTGCCTCTGCAGAAGTTCCCATACGAGGAGGAGGCGGGGTAGCAGAGGTTGTGCCGGCAAGAAAGTCTCTGGAATAGTAACTGGGGGAGTCACTCGACGAGAACACATCTGAGGATCTACCGAAGGGGGTGCATGAGAAGAACCCGCCTCGTGCATCGTTGTGGTAGAGATCACTTAGGGGCATCGCTCGTATTGGCCACCTTGGAGGGAGGAGGACTCCTATCACAGAGGCGAGATCCAACCATTCCCCTATATATAGCTACAAAGAAAATAAAGTGTCAGAAAAAAAAAAGATGAGGGTAAGAAGAATCAACTCACTTTTCCTCTTCGAAAAGGAGCCACCAAACTTCGCGGAGGGAGCAGCGGCCTTAGAACAAATCGGAGGGGAGCCTTTGACCCCACCATCCTTGGGCAAAATAGCCACCAAGTCTTTATCAAGACAAGCCCTTACGGCACATAATTTCTGGTTTTGGTCCTCGGAAAGCCCAAGCATGTCTGCAAAGGGATAATAAGCATATATATTTTTAAAAAAACTTAAAAAAAA
>CM042198.1:2286266-2313813 GCA_023539305.1 Ilex asprella
TCTTTTGTTTAACTTGCGATAGTTGTCAAAAGTTGGGAAGCTTTTCTAAAATAAACATAATGCCATTGAACCCAATTTTGATAATTAAAAATTTTGACTGTTGGGACATTGATTTTATGGGACCATTTCCCCCTTCCTTTGGATATCTATACATTTTAGTGGTCGTAGACAATGTGTCAAAATGGGTTAAAACAATTCCATGTCGAAATAATGATCACCGCACAGTGATCAATTTTTTAAAAGAAAATATTTTATCTTGGTTTAGAATTCCAAAATCAATCATAAGTAATGGTGATGCTCATTTTTAAAAAGTACTTGATCTTTCATAAAATTGCAACCCTTAGCACCCACAGACTAGTGGACAGGCTGAATTAGCTAACTGGGAAATCAAATTAATTTTAGAAAAAATGGCAAATTCAGACCACAAAGATTGGTTGTCAAGACTAATTAATGCACTCTGAGCATATCGCACTTCTTTTAAAATAATTTTGGGCATGTCTCCTTATCAATTAGTCTATGAAAAACTGTGTCACCTACATGCAGAATTGGAACATAGGGCATACTAGGCCATTATAACAATGAACTTTGACCTGGACAAGGCTGGACTAGCAAAGAAACTTCAGATAGATGAATTGAAGGAATTGAGAAATGAAGCATATGAGAATGCTAAGATTGCTAAAACCAGGATGAAATTTTTTTATGACAAGAACATTGTGCGAAAGTATTTTGAACATTCTCAAAAAGTCATGTTGTTTAATTCAAGACTCCACCTCTTTGCTGGTAAGTTGAACTCAAGATAGACTGGGTCTTACATTGTCAAAAAGGTGTTTGGACATGGAGTAGTAGAAGTGAAAAATCAATTGAACGGTAATATCTTTACTGTTAATGGTCAAATGTTGAAACCATTTTTGGAGGATTTTAGGAAAATGTGGAGACCATTCTTCTAATGGATCCAGAATGTTCCTCCGAGATTCGCGCTTGCCGACACAAAAAGGGGTTGAGTCAGGAAAAACCCAATTTAACCTGACCCACGGGAACACCTTTATAAGGCCCCCACCCCCTTTCCTTGTTTTCCTCATCGTCTTTCCCTTTTTCTTTCTTCTTCTTCTTCTTCTTCTCTTTCTTTTGTTGTTCGATATTTTCTTCAACATGACCCAACTCCCAACAATCCCATGTCTGTATACCCCGAAGATCCAGTCCTTTGTCTCATGATTACCATTTTTTTACTCTATTTGTACATGGGTGTTTTACTTCTATTTTCACTCACATATAAGGGTTCTCATCCGAACCCAGATCTAGCCAAAGATGATTAAATATGGTGTTTTATTTGTAGGTTTCGGCAGATGAACAGATCTCGACCTTTCAACCTCATCTCCAAGATCCATACACTGGTAAATTCAAAATATTGGAGACAAAGTTCATTTTAGGTTGGGGTGAGAATTGTAGTTCATATTTTGTTAATTTTGTGCCTGTAAATTTTGTTGTTGTTGTTACTATTTCTTATCATATTGTGTACCTTGCCTCGTATTCTATAAAAATTGATGAGCATGTCTATGAGTCAGTTTAAATTATCTTTGTGACTAGCAAACGTTAAAGAACTAGACAGTGAGTATTAAGACTTAGAAAGCATGGATGGTAAATTTTTTGGCTTAGTCTGGGAGTTCTACACACTTTTTCATTTGATGTGCATATTGTGATCATGAGAAAAATAAGATTGGTAAGAAAGAATGAGATTCAAGAAAAGCAAGAGAAACCCCTCTGTGGCATAAGCACTTTTACTAAAAGTCGTCGTACCAAAAGACTTGGTGCTTGTAAACAATGTGGCAGAGTCTTTCATGAGAAAAGACATAACCAGTGTTCTGAACCAATTTTTGGTCGTGCACTCGATCGATAAGACTAGATAGTGAATGGGCAGAGTAAGGATTACCCTGAGACACCATGCTATTTTGGTACTTTACTTAAACGGTTTGTGAGAGAGGAAATTGGGAGAGTCTCTGGTTGTTCGAACTACACAGATGCGGAGGGAGACTCAGATTAAATTATTCTCTGTAGGATATTGTACTTTTGTTTGGATGAAAGCCAAGGGTCCAATTTTTTTGTAAAAAATGTAAAAATCTTTTTTGTTTTGTATAACTCTTTTGACTGAAAAGAAAATATGGGCTGAGTAAGGAATGTCCCAAAATACCAACCTAAAGCGTGGGTAGAGACTTATCTTGAGATGGGTGCTTAGTGGAGATATTCGTACATGGCAGCATTACAAATATTTATTTTGTATAAGTTTTTTGGTTTCCTTGAGTCAGACGGAGATTGGCACCCGAGATTATGTGGTACGATTAGATCGAATAAGTCCACCATAATTTTTTGTTTAGACTTATGTGTTTAGCCCTCTCTGATTGTGTAGATTAATGTACAGAAAAATTTTTGCTTTTTGATCTGACGTTCGAACGCCAAGTGACAACTAGGATCCCAATATGGTGGAGTAAATCATCGAAGTGAGAGAAGGGAGGCCACCCATTATGCGAAGATATGACAATACCTGATTCCCTATGGCTCTAAAAGCTGACGGTACAATAATCTCTACTAAAACCACGCTGCAGTTTGTGAGCAAGACGTGGTATTGATTGATTTTGCTGAGTTAGGTATATTGGCGGATATGGAGAGGAAAGGTTGGGTTTTGTATTTATGAAACGGCAGAGAGATCGTAGTTGACTTGGTGCGGGAGTTTTACTCCAACACTGAAATAGTCAACGGGGCACTAAAAAGCTATGTGAGAGGGGTTCACATCGATGTAGATTAAGACTACATAAGAGAACTTAGGCAAGAAGTGCCTCGGGTACCCAAGCTCACCTACCCCCCAAGGAAGAGCGTAGCTATGAATGTCGTTGGAAGGGAGCTGGCAGGGGGTGGCTAACTTTTCTTGGGTTAGGAAGAGTTTTTTTAGACAAGGGGAACTCACTGACGAATACAAAATGTTAAATTTGATTGTAGTTTCGAACTTCGCCCCAATTGGGTGCAAGAACGAACCCGAAATGGCCCGCTTTCTCTACGCTCTTGGGAAAGGTCACAACATAGACCTTCCCTCTCTCATCTTGACTCAACTCCTCGGGTCGGTGGCACCTCTTGTCTTGCTGTCGGGCCTCCATTGTGACCTTGGCTTCGTCGAAAAGAAACCTTGTTAAGTGGTCCTATTGGCCTTTTTATAGTCATCTCAGGTCTCACTCAAATCCCATGGTCTCTGCACATCTCAGTCACTAGGGTGCCAAACGGGAGTGAATTCTGCTTCACATTGTAGGAGTAGCTACAGGAGGCAGGCCCCAGTTCTAACACCAACACCCGACGCTGTTTATGAGACATCATGCTTAGCATTGAAGCTAAGCAGGATGAGATCCTTCGCCTACTGAGGGGTGGACTTGGTGGATCTGGCAGAGATGATGGATCTGGAGGAGAGTGAGAGATAAAGATATTTCTATACTTGATTATGGCTTTGTGTGTTTGTTTCTTCTTTTCATGAGCTTCTTCTTTGGTTGTTGTGGATGTTAAAAGTATTTGTGTGTTTTGTTACTTCTTTCTTTGAATGAATTGAATATTTGATGTTGGTATTAAACGATCATATTTTGTGAAATGAATGATTTAGTTTATCACTTTTATCTGTTCAAATGCATGTGTAGAATTAGAACTTTAGTAATTCTTGTTAATAAATGAGGGAACAAATGCGGATGCTAAGACTGTTTGTTAAAGTAATTAATCACGTGATCAGTTTGACATCCAACCTAGCAATCTAGACTTAAAGCCACAACTCCTTGAACGATGATATTTTCTCTGTGCTCGAAATGTCAATTATGCATCGATACTTGCTATTCTTGAGGTACAGGATGATCAGACTTGAAAATGGAATCGATATATAAACGACATTCCTTGAAAAACTCGGCATAACCAGTGGAGATAATGAAGATACCATGGTAAGTTTCGAGCCTTGCGATGCTTTTGAGAGAAGATTAGCATTTACTCGAGAAAGGTTTATCACTATCTATCTTTGAATAATCTCATTAAATTTTCTTTGAATGATGCAAATAAAGCAATATATTGACATATCTCACAAGGAATATGTTCAAATGACGCATGCATATGCACATACTTGAGAAAGCATTTTAGGCCATCTATTAATTAATTTTGAGCCTTAGCCATTTTTTTTACAAAATCATATCCCTAGTTAGCCATGATTGAGCCTTCAATGTATGATTTCTTTTCAAGAAACCCATATGATAATCAAGCCACAGAAAAATATGTTGGACTTACCTTGCTATCTAATTTTCTTGCACCCTCTTATAAATCAATATGGTATAGAAATGCAAGAGAAAGAAAGAAAAGAGACTATGGTGGCTGTTACTCAATGAAAAGAGTTAGTGGAAGACAATTGAAAAAGAAAAGAAACAAAAGATAGGGAATTGCCAAGAAAGTGAAAAATGAGAAAAATGAAAGACAGAAATACCATTTCTCGGCAAAATGTCAAAAAACAAGAAATAGGTGTGCTACACTACATAAACAGAGGATAGCTTTTGAATACCATTGACGTCATTTCGTTAGCCATTGACCTCTGGCCACATTACAACCTATGAAAAGTGACTGGTCATCTTCTAATCACATGCCCCTTGAGAGACAAGTCACTATATTCGAAGCGAATTATTGCTGAGAGCACTCTAAGAGAGGTTTATGAAATCAAAGCTATCCATGGAAGGTGGTAAAGTGGAATTTTTGTTATATAACAATTCTTATTTCTAGAATAATCATTCCTATTATCCAGGGAATCCCAAATGCTAGTGTAATATATGCTTATTTTTTAATATAATAAATACCTATGAAATCCCACATATACCTATGATGCTAATTTACTTTAACCAGCAATCCCACATATACATCTGTTCGACTACAGTATGTGGGTAGCTTTACTGAAAATCCTCACGAGGCAAAACTCGTCTGCTGGGATAAACCTAGTGGTTAAACGGTTTGTTGCATACGCTAAATGCAACCGGATGACCTACAAAAATGGTATAAGAAATAGATTTTCATTCAAATTGTTGTATTATTAGAGACTAGCAATATTTAGGTTGGGGGTGTGATTAGCAGTTAAAATTAGCATATTACTATGCCCTTTTAAGACTAATTAAACTTTGATGGAGTTTAAATAACGAAATTTCAAGGCATAAATTGTACAAGGGACCAAAGGCAATGAATAATAGACTTTGATGCAACACCAGCATATTCTGGAGCAAAATTGAAAAAGCTTAACGTTCGAACGTTACCTTAAATCCTGAGAGGGTCAGACTACTGAGACATTGCATGTTGTAGCCAAGAAAGAAGACCCTGAGGTGCTTGAGTACCACGTTCAAACACCAATCAACGTTCGAAGGTCCCCTGGAATCATTTGAAGACCATGATGCTGCATGGAGTATGGAAATGAACTTCACATAAGACTACAGGGTACTTAAGTGGAAAGGTCAGTCCCCATCAACACGTTCGAATGCCCATAAAACAAAGACAGAGACAACGTTCAAAAGCTAGATAGCATTCGAACGTTGTCGGCAGACTGGCTGCAAAATGGTTGGCTTTTCACTTGGACTTAGGCGGCATACACTATTACTTTAGCCCATCCTATCTCCTCCTTCTTGCTTATTAATACTCCCATTTTGGGAGAGTAAAGAAGACTTGTAAAGAGCTTGATGGAGGCTTAGAATCCCACTCATGTAGCTAGTTTTAGAATTATATTTTCTTGTATCAAGAGAGATAATTTATCTTTTGGTTGAGGAAGCAACATTCCATCTCTAGGTTGAGGAAGCAACATTCCATCTCTAGGTTGAGGAAGCAACCCTCCAAATGTGACTAGCTTTCTTCTACTTTTATTGTTCATGTCTTTCACTTCCATTGCTTGAGCTTCCTTCTTTCTTAGAAGAGTGAAACTTTTTCATTTTTCTAGAGCTTTACCAAAGCCGTGAAGGGTGGAACGTGATTTACTCATTCTTTGTTGAAGATCGGCTCTTTGTTTAGTGTATTTCACTTCGTAACTCCTCTACTTGGAGGGATGAGTATCACTCACTTTTTTAGCTTTACCAAAGCCATGAAGTGTGAGTAATTCCTCATTCATTCTTTAGTAAGAGGTGATGAACATGTATTGATTATCTGGAAGTTATATTGTGCATTTCATTTATGCTTTAATGCTTTACATTTCACTTGCTTATTGAATAATTGAATGCATCTAGCAAAGTTAAGGTACTTTGTACAACCGTGGGCTTTCTCTATGTCACAGATGACTCTTGCGTAGAAAGACCCATTGATTCAAGACAAGTACCCCGGCTAGATCTTCATGACAACATTTCAATCTTGACCATTATTGTGTTTTATTTAAAGAATGGAACATAAATACTATGGTTGGATACCTTGTAGAAACACTTGTTTGTTTGTAGACAGGTAAAGTTTGGCACAGACAATTCTTGTAAACTTCTAGAAAGGCATCGGAACCATGTGCTTAATTCTCACAGTCCATCTTTATCTTCCAATTAACTTGTTGACACGGGAGTTAATTGAGTTATAAAACATAAGTATAATCAACCGGATGATTAACTACATGTTCTAATCCTTGAACTAAAGGGTGGTTGTTACATTTGATAATTTATCTTATGTTTTGTCTAAAAAAACCCATTGGAAAGAATCTTATATTCTGTCAAAAAAATCCCATAACTTCAAAATCTCAAGGTTTTCAGTTACTTGGTCTCTATCATTGTTTACTTCAAAACACTAATCATAGTTCCCTGGGGATTCGACTCCAGACTTAACTGGATTATTACTACAGCTTGACTGCCTGCAAACAAGCATGTGTTTCTATAAGGCATCCAACCATTGCATTAGTTTTCCATTCTTTAAATGAAGCACAATAATGGTGTAGATTGAAGGGTAGTCATGAAGATCTAGCTGGGGTACTTGCCTTGAACCAATGAGTCTTTCTATGCAGGAGTCATTCGTGTCATATAAAGTACTATAGTTATAAGAAGGACCTTAGCTTTACTAGATGTGTTCAATCATTCAATAAACAAGTGAAATATAAAGCATTAAGTATATACAAGATGCACAAATATAACTTCAGGATGATTTACACATTTTCATCACCTCTTACTAAAGAATAAATGAGAAACTACTCACTCTTCATGGCTTTGGTAAAGCTAGAAAAGTGAGTGATGCTCATCCTTCCAAGTAGAGGAGTTACAAGGTAAAACACACTACACAAGGAGCCGATCTTCGACAAAGAATGAGTGAATCACATTCCACCCTTCACGCCTTTGATAAACCTCTAGAAAAGTGGAAAATTTTCACTCCTCTGAGGGAAGAAAGAAGCTCAAACAATGGAAGTAAAATCAAGCAATAATACAATAAAAGAAAGCACTACTAAAGTAAAAGAAAGCAATAATAAATTAAAATAAAGCAATAATACAGTAAAAGCAAGCAATAATACAATAAAAGAAAGCTAATTACTTTTGGAGGGTTTTTCCACTTCCAAAAGACGAACATTTACAAGCCCCAAAAGGTGGTATTTATAGGCAAAACATGAGGGTTTGAATTACACTTTGATCCCCCTTTGTTTTAAGATTTGACATTGGCTCCCCTATAGTTTGTAGTTTTGTCTTTTGGCACCCTAGCAATTTATAAATTTGATATAATTGGCTCTCTAATAGTTTGTAGCTTTGGCCGTTGGCACCTTAAGAATTTGTAGCTTTGATGTAGTTGGCACCTCTATAGTTTGTAACTTTGACACACAAAACCCTTAAAAGAACAACAATTAATACATTATCTCTAATTCATATACTGATTAGCACAAAAACATGACATATTTTTTATGCTAATATACCATTTTTTACTTGCTTTTGTTGTGAATTTAGGGGAGAAATGTACTTAACTTTCATTTTGATGGAGTTTTGTGTGAATGTAGGTAAAATGTTGAAAGTGAATTGAGTTAAACCCCCATTGTAGTTTTTGAGATCAAACACGAGGAAGGGGTAGTTGCACGGATGGTTTGGAGGGAGATAAAACCAAAAAAATTCAAATTAGTTGAAAAGCTTCTGGAAGGTTTGGGTAAAAACCTTTCAGAAGGTTTTCCCTTGGATTTCCTTTTCACTTCCAAAACCTTCTGGAAGGTTTTGACTACTGGAGTGAAACCTTCCGGAAGGTTTTGCCTACTGGATTGAAACCTTCTGGAAGGTTTTGTCTGTTGACTTCTTCATTTAACTGTTCCTATACAAATATTCCAGAAGGTTTTTTGTCCACCTTCCAGAAGGTTTTGCCCAAATTGCCCAGACAACCTGCATCTCAAGCTCTGCCTTTTGTGTGTCCCACTTACATTTCTCTAACAAATCCCCTGACATCCCCTAAATGTCTAGAAGCCTCCCTTCACCTCTACTCGGACTTTGATGACTTTTGTATTAATGAGGAGGAGAGAGAAAAAACATGGCAAGAGAGAAAAGCTAGACTTGTCCTAGCTTGCACCATGTTAGCCCATGCAGCCCCCTATGATTGGAAGGATATCACTCAAGCTTCAGAGGACAGCCATGGATGTTTTTTCTAGCTCATACACCATTATTCCAAGGATATATTGTAATATACAGAGAGAAAGTCCAAGGTAGAAGATAAATTATGCTAGAGAGAGAAGTTAATGTTTTTTCATTTTCTTTCCAGACATTGCCTTGTAATTTCATGTAAGAATCTTCTAAGCTTGGTTTTAAGTCTTGAATGCCATTTATTACAAGTTGCTTTGAAGTTTAATTTTTAACTCTAGCTTTCACCATTAATGTTTTCAAGTTCTACCTTTTCAAGCTTTTAATTGGGTATTAAATGTATTCTCTTTTAGTTTATGTTTTTTTGCATCAATTTAGGTCCAACCTTCACTTTCTCTAGAATGTCTTTCTATTTCATTGTTGTTTTTCTTTCAAGCATGAGTAGCTAAGTCTTTAAGTTGGCTAATCCAAGAGAGACCTCCTCTTGGGTATGTCATTTCAACTCATCTTCTTTCCTCCCCTCGGTGTACGATGGTTTGGTTTGACTGGGTTGAGTGTGGACATGGTGGTGAGTCTTTGATAGCCTATAGGCCTGGTCACAAGTTATGCTTGGATTCTCACTTCCATCTTGTCCTAAGTTGACATGGCACTACCATTGGAGTGAACCCTTTAAATTAGCCAACACTTGTTTCCTAATCATTTTCATCAAAATACAACTCACAAACCAAACTTCAACAATAAAAGATTTTACACTTTATTTTTACCAAAATCACATTCAACACAATTCACATCCTTCTCCGAGGAGACAACCATGGAATACTGATGAGTACAAAATATTTCATATTTAATGGCCTCATTACATGCATTTTAACTCAACTTTTGCATATAAGTACTTAGAGTTAGACAAAATTATGAATAATATTGAATTTTCAATGTTGCAGGTAATTATAGCTTAAAGGATGGATTTTAGGACCTTGCAACTATGTATGGATGTATGATGAAGGCATGAACACATTACATGAGGATTTGGAGGCTTAAAAGTGAAGAAATCAAGGAGGTATTGGTGTTTGGGAACAAAGGCACTAGCACCCACACTATTTGGTTGCAGTACCTCGGTTTTCCTCCATTTTGACCATGATCCTCTTCGAATCTAGGAAAGTACAAAACATAAAAATTGTAGATCTAGATGTCTTCTATATTGTGTCAAAATTTCAGCTCAATCGGATGATTGGATCAAAAGTTATGACGATTCTGCGAAAGCTGATCTAGAGCAAACAAAGTGTATCGGTATGCGTATTGATACGCCGAACTCCAATAGTTAAACCGTACCGGTATGCATTATGGTACGCCATGCCTGAAGTGCCCAGAACAACTGTTTTTCATGCTCCACTTGCTTGAGGGTGCCACCTACACTTCTCCGACTTGCCCCCAACATTTTTTGCACATCTTCATGCCTCCTACACCCTTAGTGAAGACTTTGGAGGCTTGGCATTCAATGAGGAGAGAGAGAAAGGGGTGAAGCTTTGGTGTGCAGGCTAAACCTGTGCTAGCCTGTCATACCCATCTCTTCAACCCCCTAGTGATTGGAGGCCTTTCACATAGCTAGAGGGACCCCCATGCACAAAATTGAAAGCTCTCACAATCCATATACTCAACATTCTTCAGCATTACAAAGAGGTGGCTACCTAAGCTTAGATAGTTCTTAGGAAGAAGATGATGAATAACAGATAGAAAGTTTATATTTTTGCATTTTCTTCCATCCTTTCACTTGTAATTTATGGTAAGACCCTTGTAATCTTCATTTAATGTCTTTAATGTCATTTACTTCAAGTTTATTTCAAGTTTAGTTACATGTTCTAGTTTCTACCATTGTTATGTTATGTTTTCTTCATTTCCTAGCTTAAAATGGGTATTGAATATTTTTCTTCATAGTTTAAGTTTTCTTGCTTTAAGTTAAGTCTTCATTTCCATTTCCTTTACATGTCTCTTTACATTATGCATTTCTTTCTTGCAAACATGATTAGCTAGACTTTTAGTTGACTAATCCAAAGGAGACCCCCTCTTGGGTTTTCCATTTTAACTCATTTTTTTTTCTCCACTTGATGTATGGAGGTTTGGTTTGACTGGGTTGAGAGTGGATATGGTGGTGAGTCTTTGATATTCTGTAGGCCTAGGCACGGTTTATGCTTGGATCCTCACCATTTTATCTCTAGTTTCCCATGAATTAATCGTTCAACTATGCATCATTGGAGGAAGGCTTCGAGTTGAATTGGGATTTCCAATGGAATGACCTCTTTGGATTAGCCAACACTTGTTTTCTTGCATTTTTATTTAGAAACTTTACTCACCAAAACACAAACAAAAGATTTTATATTTTTTCCTTTTTTCTTTTGTTCAAAAAATGACCTTCACACACTTGAACTTTCCTTCCCTGAAGAGACGACCTTGGAATACTTTCCAAGTAAAACACGACATGGAAAAGACTCCTTGCACTTGGAGAGCACTTTTGTTCAAATATTTTCCATTTTGTACATTTCATTTCCACCATTTCCTTGCCCTTTCTTTTGACACTATCCCAAGGGAGAGTGACACTCCCCTTCAACCATAAACTACACATTTTAAGGGATGTTTTTTAGAGGTTAGGAAACAACAAGGTTTTTGGTCAAGCAAATACCTCCAAGTAAAACACAATACACAAAAGTCTTCTTGCTCTTGGGAAACATTTTTGCTCACACACACACATTTCCTATTCCACCATTCCCTTGCCCTTTCTTTTGACATCATTCCAAGGGAGAGTGACATTCCCCTTTTCACACATACACCATACCCACATATTGAGGGTGATGTCCAGAGGTTAAGAACAACAAGGAAATAAACCAAGCACATACTAACCCTAATTTGTCTTAATTTGACTCTTTTAACTTTGTTTAACTAACACAATTGGCCTATTAACTTAATTAAAATATGTATAATTAGGGTTAATCAGTGCCCAAAACCATAACTTTGAAAAACAAATTCAATTTTTTTTTTAGAAATTAAATAAGCAGTTTTATCAGTGTTGGGAGAGATATAAGGATTTATTGCACTCCATTCCACATCATGAATTTGAAGTGTGGCAACTGATTAGTTTCTGTTATGAAGGAATTACTCAAGGGCATTGGCAGTTCATTAACATGATGTGTAATAGAGAATTCTTGAACAAGAACCCCATTGAAGCTCTAGTGTACTTTGATACTATGGCAGAGAAGGCCCAATCTTGGGATATTACTTATCTTGCCGATGTACCAAGGTCATCTGTGGGAACTCAACTAAGTGGGGGTGGGCTATATAACTAGTGTGATCAAGAGGACTTAATTGCAAAAATTGTGAAGTTGTCCCGTAAGGTGGAAATCTTAGAGGTCAAATCTGATAAGGGCGAAGAATTTTGCTCAATTTGCTAAAGTGTTGAGCACTTCATCTCGGATTGTCCAAACACCCCGGCACTTAAGGAAGTGTATCATAAGCAAGTGCATGCATTCAATCAAACTAGGAAGTCATATTCTCCACATTCTTAAATGTACATTCAGGATGGAGCTTCCATCTAAATTTTAGTTGAAAGAATGACAATCCTACATCTCATGGATCCACTTCATTACCACCTCTTGTCCCACCAAAACAAAATAACAATTTTACGGTCATGGTCTGTCTTCTAGCTCTCAATATCAAAGGTCCAATCCACAAGAATGTTCTCAAAACCTAACTCAATAAGGGTTCAGCTAACAAGGACAACCCAATCCACCCATGTATCAACCTCCTCAGACGAGGAATTTAGAGGAAATCATGCAACAATTCATCCAAAGTCAAACTGCGATAATAACCATAACACTACAGCCTTTAATGACAATTGGACATAGATTACCAAGTTGGCCAATGCCATGAGGCCATTTCAACAAGAAAAAAGGAAATTTTCTGCATAACCCTATGACAACCCCAACGGTCAACATGTGATCGAGTCATCTAATGCCACTAAAGGCAATTTTGAATAACTCACGGTTGTCACCACTCTTTGGAGTGGAAAGGAAATTGACAAAACCATTCTACCCAAGGTCTCACAAAATGTCCCTTTGAAAAATGAAAAAGAGACCAAGGGTGACTCTACAAAGAGTGAACAAGTTGAGTAGTCCAAGGTAGTTGATTTGATTGTGAATGATTGTCCTATCCCTGCTCCTATCCTCAACGGTTGAGGGCACCTACTAAGATTGCTAATTATTCTGATATTCTTGAAATGTTTAAGCAGGTAAAGATCAATATTTCACTCCTCGATGCCATCAATTAAATGCCCTCTTGTGCAAAGATATTGAAGGAATTATGCACCGTCAAGAGGAAGTTAAATGTGAATAAGAGAAAACAAAAATGTGCACAAGAAAGCAGTCCTTACCGAGCAAGTGAGCTCTATCTTGAGGACAAACACTCCACCCAAGTTTAAGGATCCTTGTTGCCCGACCAGTTCCATCACAATTGGGAATTGCTATGCGGAACAAGCATTCCTAGACTTAGGAACGAGTGTCAACCTCCTACCATTCTCGGTGTACCAAAAACTATAGCTAAAGGAGTTAAAACAAACCTCCGTCACTCTTCAATTAGAAAATCGTAGCATGATAACACCAAGGAGAGTAGTATAGGATGTGTAGGTCCAAGTGGACAAATTTTACTTTTTTATTGATTTTATTGTGCTTAACACTCACCCTTTTGCAAACCCCATTACATAGATTCCTGTCATTCTACGTAGACCTTTTCTTGCAACCTCTAATGCTGTGATTAATTGAAGGAATTTTTTAAAGAAGCTACTGATGCTCGATCCAAAATGTATATACCCAAGTGCAGGCGGTCAAGCTATAGTAATAATCCGGTTTGAGTCCGGAGTCGAATCCACGGGGAACTTGTTGTTGGTATTTCAAAGTAAACAGTAGCATAGACTGAATGATTGTGATCCTTGTGATTTGTGTGATGGATGGGGATTTTCTAAACATAATGTAAGATTCTTTCCAGAGTATTTTCTAGACAAAATATAAGATTAGTTCAAATTAAAAAGAAAGTCACTCGTTAGTTCAAGGATTTGGACATATAGTTAATCATCCGGTTTGTTATATCTATGCTTGAAGACTCAATTAACTCCCGTGTTAACGACAAGTTAATCGAAAGATAAAGATGGACTGTGAGAATTAAGCACATGATTCCGATGCCTTTCTAGAAGTTTACAAAAATTTCCTATGCCGAGACTTAACCCGTCTACAAACAAGAAAAGGTTTCTACAAGGCACCCAACCATGGTGTTAATGTTCCATTCTTTAATTGAAGCACAATAATGGGTAGGATTGAAGGGTAGTCCTGAGAATCTAGCTGGGGTACTTGCCTTAAAATGACGATTCTTTCTATGCAAGAGTCATTTGTGTCATAGAAAGAACCACGATTATACAAAGGAACTTAAATTGCTAGATGCAATCAATCATCTAATAAGCAAGAGGATATAAACATTAAGCATTAGTACAAAGCATAAATATAAATTCTGAATAATTTATACATGCCCTTCGCCTCTTACTAAAGAGTGAATAAGGAACTACTCACTCTTCACGACTTTGGTAAATATAGAAAAGTGAGTGATACTCATCCCTCCAAGTAGAGAACTTACAAAATAAAAGAACAACAACCAAGGAGTCAATCTTCAATGAAGAACGAGTGAATCAAGTTCCACCCTTCACGGCTTTGGCAAAGCTTTCAAAAAGTGAAAGAATTTCACTCCTCTAAGAAAGAAGGATGCTCAAGCAATGGAATTAAAAGAAGCTAACAAGTGGAAGTAGAAGAAAGCTAGTTGCTTTTCCACCACAACCAAAAGGTAAGCTATCTTTCTTGATACTTGTAAAAAAAAAAATCAAATACAACTACAAGGGGAGTCTAAGCCTCCATCATGGTTGTTACCTTATGAATGTAAAAGCTAAATAAAGAAAAGATTAAAGATCCAACTATAAGGGGAGTACAAGCCTCCATCATGGTTGGTATACAAAGTGAAAATGTAAATGCAAGTAAAGAAAGCTTCATATAAACATAAACAAGTACAAAGATGAAGAGATGTTGGTTTAAGGCCAAACTTATCTCCTAAAAAGTACTCAATTTCTAAGAGAAAAATTTTGCACCCTAGAAGCTCCCCAAATAGGGGTATTTATAGGTAAGAAAGGAAGAGGGAAGATCAAAGCTGATGAATAAATAATGTTTACTGCCCAAGTCATAGTGAAGGCCAACAACTCTGCAGACAGTTTGTGGATGACGTTCGAACAATAGTTAGCGTTCGAACGTTTTTGCTGTTTTTGCTTTATTAACGTTCGAACGTTGTCTTGCGTTCGAATGTTTACTTTCGTATTTGTTTTATGGGCGCTCGAACGCAAGATGGGGTCTGGCCTTTTTCACTCAAGTGGTCTTCTATGAAGTTTACTTTCACACTCTATGCAGTATGCTGGTTTTCAAATGCTTCCAAGGGACGCTGTTGAATGGCGTTCGAACGTGGTACTTAAGTACTTTAGGATCTTCTTGGATGCAATATGTTATGTCTCAGCAACTCAGAGGTAGTCTGGTCTTGTTAGTGCTCCAGTGGACATTCGAACATTCGTTTCCAATGTGGTGCTCAAGTACCTCAAGTTCTTACTCAAGATCCTGTACTTGGCTGCAACACACTGTGTCTCAGCAGTTTGGTTTTGGCCTGGTTAATTTTGACGTTCAAACGTGAGTTGGCGTTCGAACGTTATTGCCTTGGTCCTAGCTTTTCCAATTTTGTCCTTTATTATGCTGGTGTTGTATCCTGGTGTGATATTTGTTGACTTTGAGCCCTTGTTCACTTTAAGACCTGAAATATCATCACTTGAACTCCATCAAAGTACAATTAGCCTTAAAAATGCATAGTAAAATGCTACTTTCTAGTACTAATCACACTCCACAACTTAAATATTGCTAGTCCCTAGTAATACAATAAAAATCTAATTCAAATGCCTTTTTCGTAGGTCATCCAGTTGCATTTAGCATATGTAACAAGTCGTTAAACCACTTGGTTTACTCTAGTGGACGGGTATTGTCTCATGAGGGTTTTCAGTGAAGCTACCCACAAATTTCAGTCGAACAAGTGTGTATGTGATATTGGTGATTAAAGTAAATTAGCAGCATGGCCTTTGGGGCACCCAACCCTCAATTTCAACTTTTTATTCCATATGCTCCTCTTTTATTGGTACTTACCCTATGCAAAAATTAGCATCAGTTACATTGACATTTGGAATTCCCTGAGAAGTATGATGGTCATTCTAGAAATAAGAATTGTTATATAACAAATATTCCACTTTATCACCTTCCATGGATAGCTTCGATCTCACAAATCTCTCTCGGAATGCTCTCAGCAAAACAAATCACTCCGATTATAGTGACTTATCTCTCAAAGGGAATGTGATTAGAAGATGGTCAATCAAAAAATCTCATGCATAATTAGTATAAGAGTGAAGTTTTGAGGAAAATAGACTTTACTTTGGCATAATCTCATGGAAGAATATCGATGCAAATAAAGAAATTCTAGTTAACATATCCCACTTGTAGTAGACGACATATATATGCATCAGACTTGAGATCACCTAGGGCTTTTTATAGGTTGTAATGGGGCCAAAGGTTAGTGGCTAACGAAATGACGCCAATGGAGTTCAAAAGCTATCTTTTTTTTATGCATTTTAGCACACCTCTATTTGACTTTTAGAAAATTTTGCCTGGGAATAGGGTTTCTTTCTTTCATTTTCCCCATTTTTCACTTTATTGGCAATTCCTTGTCTCACAAAATTCTTTTTCTTTAGGCTATTTCCACTAATTTTTCCGTTTATTGAACAACAACCATCATTGTCTTTGCTATTTTTCTTTCCTTTTTGTATCGATCTGCAAGAGGGTGCAAGAATTTAGATAGCAAGGTATGGTAAATCTATGCCTTTGTGGCTTGGTCATCACATGGGTTTTTCAAAATAGAATTTATTCATTGAAGTCTCAAGCATAGCTGACAAGGGATAAACTTTTATAAAAGAATTGGCTAAGGCTCAAAGTCAATCCAAAGATGGCCTAAGATCCCTTCTCAAGTATGTGCATATGTACGCGTATGCAAACGTTCCCTGTGGATTATGAAAATAGATCACTTTAGTTGCATCAATCAAAGCAAAGTTAATGAGATTATTAAAAGAGATCAAAAATGAAAGAGCTTACTTTGAGTAATTGTTACATTCTCTCAACAAGTATCGTAAGGCTCGAGACTTACCATGGTTTTCTTTGTAATCTCCACTGGTAATGTTTGGTGTTTCAAGGAATGTTGGTTGTATACCCATTTCATTTTCGAGCCTCATCATCTTGTACCTTGAATAACAAATACCATTGCACACTTGATATTTTCAGTTTAGAGAAAATATCATTATTTAAAGAGTTATGGTTTTGGGTCTTAATTGCTAAGTTGTGTGTCAAATTGATCATGTGCTTAGTTACTATAACAAGCAACCTCAGAATTCAAATTTGTTCCATCATTTATTAGCAAGAATTATTAAAGTGCTAATTCTACAAATGCATTTAAATAGCTAAAAGTGATAAACTAAATCATTCATTTCACAAAATATGATCATTTAACATAAACATCAACGATTCCCTTCATCTACAAAACACATAAAAACTTTAAATATCCACATCAAACCACAAAAGAAGAAACACTTCAAAAGCAAAAGAAACAACAAACAACAAACATAATCACACACTTAATTCCCACGAACAGAAATAACTCTCAAACTCCTCCATCTCCATCATCAGCAGCTCCATTGGCACCACCAGCTCCACCTAGCAAATAGCCAAGAATCTCCTGCTGTTGTTGGAGAATCTTGGCTTGGTTGGCCTCGATGCCAATCATGATTTCTCATAGTGATCAGTGGGTGCTGGTGCCTACCTCCTCCTCAATCTGCATATACTCTCTCTAAGTCCCTTTCTTCCTCTCCATCAAGCTCGTCTTATATCTCATCACCTCCTTGGGCTGGTGTCACCTCTAGTCTTGCAACCGGGGATCCACTATGTCCTTTACTTCTCTTGAAAGAGCCTTTGTTGAGTGGCCCCAGCGGCTTTTGGATTTCCATCTCGGGTCTCTCCCTGACCCTATTGTCGGCGCATATCTTAGTCACCAATGTGCCAAATGGCAGTGCACTCCTCTTTGCATCACACCTCTTCTTCATTTCACTCAAAATGAGGGAGGGGAGATCAATACTGTGACATTTTCCTATTGCATAAAATAGTCGAGCCATTTTAGGCAGGACCTCATTCTTTCGTCCTATAGGAGTGAAGTTGGAGACTGTAATCAAATTCAGCATCTTGTATTTGTCGGTGAGCTCTCCTTGTCTCAAAAAATTCCGCTCCAACCATGAAAATTTATCCACCCTAGTCAATTCTTTCCCCAACACATTCATCGCCATATCTTTCTTTAGAGGGTAGGAGGGTTTGTCTACCCGAGGCAACTCTTGTCATATTTCTTTAATGTATGCCTCATCCACATCAATATGGATTCCCCTTCCATACGTACAGATTGCATCGTTGATGATTTTGGCATTGGAGTAAAATTCCCACACTAAATCAACAATGGCGTATCCGTCGTTCCTCAAATGCCACACCAAGTTCCTCCTCTCCATCTCTTCCAATATTCCAAGCTCAGCAAAATCCAAAATTACTTCATCTTTCTCACAGACAACCGCATGCTTGTCGTAGAAATTTTCATACCTCACAACCTTGAGTGCACTAGAAAACCGAGTTCGATCGTATCTCTTTGTCACTTGCCTTCGTTCTCTTTCTTCTATCACCTCCTCTACAAAGTTTGGCTCTTGACTCACTGGTTGAGTGCCCTTGGCAGGTAGCTTCACCCTTCGCATGGCATTCGAACGTTTGGTTGCCTTGAGGGGGTGCTGAAAAGATGCCAAAAACTTGGGGTTCTTGGCGTGGGATTGATGATTTTGATGTGGAAAGGAGTTAGAGAGGGACAAAATTTGGTGTTTTTGGGGAATGAGGATGAATTGAGGTTTGTGGAGTGAAAAGGGGTTCTAGAATTTTGGAGATTTGAGAGGGATTTGGGGATTTTGAATTAAAAAAGATGATCTAGGCTTTTATAGTTTGAGTCGCAATGTTCGAACATTATCAACATTCGAACGTTGGTGTTGTTCGAACGTGAGCTCCCAGTAATTTTGTGTTCTGTCAGAGGCCAAAGTACTGTAAGCTTTGAACATTTGAACGATCTATTGGCGTTCGAACGTTTATCCTCGTTCCAACGGTCTATTAGCGTTCGAACGAGTTGAGCTCCTAGTACTTTTGGTTTCATCAGAAAGTTCATCAGAGACAGAGTACTGCAAGCTATCAATGTTTGAATGTCAGTTAAGGTTGATCTAAAACTAAAAAAAAAATATACTATACTACCCATAATCAATGAAGTTTATTTACAAGAAAAACAAAAAATTTGAACCAAATTTCATAGCGTATTAGAATAAATCCCTACCCACGCTGTCGGTTGGTATTTCAAGACGTTCCTTACTCGGCCTATGTTTTTATTTCAGTTAACAGGATTTGTACAAAACAAAAAGGATTTTTACACTTTTTACAAAAATTCGGACCCTTGACTTTCATCCCCAAAGCACAATTTTCCACAGTTTGTAGGTAGACTAATCCAAATCATCCTCTGTATCTATGTAGCTCGAACAACTAGTGACTCTCCCAATTTCCTCTCTCATAAACTGGTTAAGCATAGTGCCAAAATAGGATGGTGTCTCAGGATAATCCTTACTCAGCCCATTCACTATCCAATCTAAACGATCGAGTGCGCGACCGAAAATTAGTTTAGGACACTGATTATACCTTTTCTCATGAAAGACTCTACCATACTGTTTACAGGCACCAAGTCTTTTGGCACGACCGCGTTTAGCAAAAGTGCTTCTGCCATAGAGGGGTTTCAATTGTTTTTGTTGGATCTCGACTTTCCTTACCAGTTTTGTTTTTCTCATGATCACATTATTTATATCAAATGGAAAAGTTTGTAGAACTGCCAGACTAAACCAATAAAGGTTGACATCTATGCTTCCTACACTTTTTAAGACTCATTATCTGGTTCTTTAACGTTTGTCAATCACAAAAAGAATGTAAACTGACTCACATACATGATTATCAATTTATACAAAATACAAGACAAGGTACACAATATGATCTGAACAACAACAACAACAATAAAAACAACAACAAAAATTTTAAAAAGTTGCGTGCATATACACAGTCACATACACAGAATATGAACTATGATTCTCACCCCCAACCTAAACTGAACATTGTCACCAATGTTTTGAATTTACAAGTGTACGAATCATTGGAGACGAGGTTTATAAGTAGAGATCTATTCATCTTCCGAAACCTTAAAATACCTTTGATAGTTCCCCGACAACGGTGTCAAAAACTTGATGCTCGATCCGAAATGTGTACACCCAAGTGCAAGTGGTCATGTTGTAGTAATAATCCGATTTGAGTCCGAAGTCGAATTCACAGGGAACTTGTTGTTGTTATTTCAAAGTAAACAGTAGCAGAGACTGAATGATTGTGATCCTTGTGATTAGTGTGATGGATGGGGATTTCCTGAACATAATGTAAGATTCTTTCCAGGGTATTTTCTAGACAAAATATAAGATTAGTTCAAATTAAAAAGAAAGTCACTCTTTAGTTCAAGGATCTAGACATGTAGTTAATCATCCGGTTTGTTATATCTATGCTTGATAATTCAATTAACTCCCGTGCCAACGGCAAGTCAATCAAAAGATAAAGATGGACTGTGAGAATTAAACACATGATTCTGATGCCTTCGTAGACGTTTACAAGACTTGCCTATGCAAAGAATTAATCCGTCTACGAGCAAGCAAGTGTTTCTACAAGGCATCCAACCATGGTGTTAATGTTCCATTCTTCAATTGAAGCAAAATAATGGGGAGGATTGAAGTGTAGACCTGAGAATCTAGTCAGGGTACTTCCCTTAAAACGACGATTCTTTCTATGCAAGAGTCATCCGTGTCATAGAAAGAATCACAATTATACAAAGTACCTTAGCTTTGCTAGATGCAATCAATCATCCAATAAGCAAGGGGATATAAACATTAAGCATTAGTACAAAGCATAAATATAACTTTAGGATAATTTATACATGCCTTTCGTCTCTTACTAAAGAGTGAATGAGGAGCTACTCACTCTTCATGACTTTGGTAAAGCTATAAAAGTGAGTGATACTCATCCCTCCAAGTAGATAACTTACAAAATAAAAGAACAACAACCAAGTAGCCAATCTTCAACAAAGAACGAGTGAATCACGTTCCACCTTTCACGACTTTGGCAAAGCTTTCGAAAAGTGGAAGAGCTTCACTCCTCTAAGAAAGAAGGATGCTTAAGCAATGGAAGTGAAAGAAGCTAACAAGTGGAAGTAGAAGAAAGCTAGTTACTTTTGGATGGTTTCTACCACAACCAAAAGATAAGCTATCTTTCTTGATACTTGTAAAAAAAACAAATACAACGACAAGGGGAGTCTAAGCCTCCATCATGGTTGCTACCTCATGAACGTAAAAGCTAAATAAAGAGAAGATTAAAGATCCAACTACAAGGGGAGTACAATCCTCCATCATGGTTGGTATACAAAGTTCAAATGTAAATGCAAGTAAAGAAAGCTTCATATAAACATAAAACAAGTACAAAGATGAAGAGATGTTGGTCTAAGGCCAAACTTATCTCCCAAGAACTACTCAATTTCTAAGAGAAAAATTTTGCACCCTAGAAGCTCCCCAAATAGGGGTATTTATAGGCAAGGAAGGAAGAGGGAGAAGATAAAAGCTGATGGATGAATAGTGTTTGCCGCCCAAGTCACAGTGAAGGCCAGCAACTCTGTAGATAGTCTGTGGGTGACATTCGAATGTTAGTTGGCATTCAAACATTTTTGTTGTTTTTACTTTATTAACGTTCGAACGTTGGCATGCGTTCGAACGTTTTCTTTTGTCTTTGCTTTATGGGCGTTCGAACACAAGATGGGGTCTGACCTTTTTCACTCAAGTGGTCTTCTATGAAGTTCACTTTCACACTCTATGCAGCATGCTGGTCTTCAAGTGCTTCCAAGGAACGTTCGAACTTTGAATGGCGTTCGAACGTGGTATTTAAGTACTTCAGGGTCTTCTTGCCTGCAACACGCCATATCTCCGCAACTCAGAGGTAGTCTGATTTTTTCAGTGTGCTAGTGGACGTTTGAACTTTTGTTTCGAACGTGGTGCTCAAGTACCTCAAGTTCTTGCTCAGGATCCTGTACTTGGTTGCAACACATTGTGTCTCAGCAGTCTGGTTTTGGCCTGGTTCATTTTGACGTTCGAACGTGAGTTGGCATTCGAGCGTTATTGCCTTGATCCTAACTTTTTTAATTTTATCCTTTATTCTGCTAGTGTTGTATCCTGATGTGATATTTGTTGACTTTGAGCACTTGTTCACTTTAAGACCTGAAATATCATCACTTGAACTCCATCAAAGTACAATTAGTCTTAAAAATACATAATAAAATGCTATTTTCAAGGACTAATCAGCTACCATTTGGGAATATGACAATGGATCTCTATGTGTTCTTCCTATTCAAGCAACTGGGGGACAATAAGGAAATTCCTAAAGTCAACATGATTGACACACTAATGGAGCATCACATGGACCTATCGTGTAACAAGTTTGGAGGAGGTTGAATTTGATGAAGTGTTAGAACCAAAAACTTTTCAAGGAGTATGAAATTGGACCCTGACATTTGAGAAGTTGCCTCTAAAGGAGAAAAAGATCTTTCCATCCACTTTACAACCATCAATTTTGGGGTTAAATTCATTACCATCTACACTCAAATATGCATTCTTGGGGGAGAAAAGGCATTTTCAGTGGTGTTAAGCTCTTCATTAGAACCGGAGCAAGAAGAATTGTTGAATGTTTTAAGGAAGCACAAGTGAGCTATGATATGAGGACTTCAAACCATCCTGACAACCACAAAGGATACTCAATCCAATTATGAAGGGTGTGGTTAGAGATGAAGTGCTCAAACCACTTAATGTGGGAATAATCTTTACAATTGTCGAAAGTCAGTGGGTTAGTCCCACACAATTAGTACCCAAAAAGTCAGGAGTAATGATAGTAGCAAATGAGGAGAATGAATCAATCCCAAATCGGGTGGTCACCATTTGGAAAGTTTGCATAGACTATCAGAAGCTCAACTTATTCATAAACAAGAATCATTTCTGCTACGCTTCCTTGATCAAGTGTTGGAAAGGGTAGTAGTACATCTATAAATTACTACAACTTTGAAGTGAGCAGTGATAGAGACCAAGCAAGTGTTTTTACAATGAATCCAACCATTGCATTAGTTTTTCATTCTTTAAATGAAGTACAATAATGGTGAAGATTGAAGAGTAGTCATAAAGATCTAGCTGGTGTACTTGTCTTAAATCAATGAGTCTTTCTATGCAAGAGTCATCTGTATCATAGAAAGTACTCATGGTTATACAAAGTACCTTAACTTTGTTGGATGCATTCAATTATTCAATAAGCTAGTGAAATATAAAGCATTAAGCATAAACGAAATGCACAAATATAACTTTCAGATGATTTATACATGTCCATCACCTCTTACTAAAGAGTGAATGAGAAATTACTCACTCTTTATGACTTTGGTAAAGCTAGAAAAGTGAGTGATGCTCATCCCTCCAAGTATATGAGTTACTAGGTAAAACACATTACCCAAGAAGCCGATCTTCGACAAAGAATGAGTGAATCTTGTTCCACCCTTCATGGATTTGGTAAAGCTATAGAAAAGTGGAAGAGTTTCACTCCTCTAAGGGAAGAAGGAAGCTCTAGCAATGGAAGTAAAAGAAAGCAATAATAAAGTAAAAGAAAGCAATAAAGAATTAAAAGAAAGTTATAATGAATTAAAAAAAAGCAATAATACAATCAAAGAATACTAATTACTTTTAGTGGGTTTTCCACTTCCAAAAGATGAATAATTTACAAGCCCCAAGGGAGGGTTTGATTTACACTTTGATCCCCCTTTGTTTTGAGCTTTGACATTGGCACCCCTATAGTTTGTAATTTTGACAATTGGCACCCCAGCAGTTTGTAGCTATGATACAGTTGACACATCTATAGTTTGTAGCTTTGACAGTTGGCACCTCAGTAGTTTGTAGCTTTTGATGATGCACAAAATCGCTCTTGTGGTAGTTCAACAGTCAAGTATTCTTACGGTCGCAATCAAAGAACAATCACTAAGAAATTAATAGAGAACATAAAATTAAGGGTCGACTCAGGGATTTATAGTGGTTCGTTCTTGGATGACCTACGTCCACTTTCTCGAATGGCAACGGTGGCCGGTGATCTTTATTATTGTATCAAGGTACTCCGGAGAGTTTACAGAGCTTAGAGAGAGGGAGAGAGAGAGAGAGCAGTGAGTGAATGCAATTCGGAGGCGTAGTATATGTAGGGATCAAGATCCTGCCCCTCCATGTGGAAAAGGGCTTATATTATATAGGCTAGGTTTAAGGCGGTGTCGTGAATAAGAGGAGCTCTGCTATTTTGGTAAGTATAAATTAGGTAGAAGATCTCCGTATCCCGTCTTTCTCTCACCCGTACTCCTATTCCTTCGGAGGAGGACTCTTAGCTGGCATTAGACTCGATCGTCGCCTTGAGCTGGACTTGAGCCTAAGCTTGGAGTTGGAGTGGACTCGGTCGTCTTGGATTTGAGTGAGGAGGCCGAAGGAGGAGGACGCCTAAGGGGCTAGCGCCCAAGGGGCCAGCCTGGGCGGCGCCTAAGGCTTCCTGGGTTGGCCTCGGGGCCTTCGGTATTGACCTCTTGGTGCCTCCCTTTCCAACAGACTGGAACATCTTCGATATGGGCTTTCTCTTGGACTTCTCGGTTTACTTACGTTGGGCTTGGCTCAGTCAAATTCAGGCTTGTCATTTTCCCCACGTGCCCCAAGCCTCTGATTCTTGCTAGAGGAAGGGGTTGAGGGCAAGTGTAACCTTTTGGGTAGGAGTCATCTTGCTACCTTGCGGTGTTCCTTCGGTCTTCGGGGACTTGTCGAACTCACTGATAAGTGTCATAGTAGGCGAGACTTCCTGGGAGCCCAAGGCAATGAGGTAGGTGCCCATGTTGTTGAGGTAGGTGCCCATGGCCATGAGGCATGCGTCCAAGAGCTGGGCGGCACCCATGGGTGGAAGGAGCTGTTGGAGTGCCGGAACTACCGGCAAATCTTCGAACGGCCATAACTTTGTGCACAAAAGTCCGTTTGAGGAGATTTTTTTTTTTTTTTTGATTTCAGGTATTTTTTTCGAGATCTACAACTATTAAATAGCCAAAGGCAATTTGGCCAACAAATTTTCCCAAAAAATGCACCTATATCTCTGAAATTGAGTTTTTTAGCGCAGCCAAGGCAAACTGATCGAAAATAACTTTTATATATATATATACCCTCGTCTATAAATAGAGGTCACTATTCATCTTCTTCACTTCTCTCCCATTTTTCATTTTCCTGACCAAAGGTTTCCTCTTCCAAGCTTCCCTAAGAAGTTGTTTAGTCAAACTTCCTCAAGAAGCTACACACCAAGCTTCCTCAAGAAGCTTTAGCAAGGCTTCCTTGAGAAGCCATTCCTTCTCTATTTAAAGGGTCTTCAAGCTATTGTCCATCCCACTCTCTTCCATTTCTCTCTTCTTCTTCTCTTTTTTTTAAGATCAAAGCACATGAGGACTAGGGGCTTGAAGAGTGGATGAGATGAGTGACTTGATCCGAAATGTGTACACCCAAGTGCAGGCAGTCAAGTTGTAGTAATAATCCGGTTTGAGTCCAGAGTCGAATCCACAAGGAACCAGTAGTTTTGGTGTTCTAAAGTAATCGGTGAAGGAAACCAATTGATTGTAATTTTTGAGTTTGTGAGATGCGGGTGAATTCCTTGAACAGAATATTAAATTCTTTTCAAAGAGTTTTCTAGACAAAATATAAGATTGATTCAAAGGGCAGAGAAATCACTCTTTAGTTCGAGGATCGAGACATGTGGTCAATTATCCAAAATATGATATTTTTGCTTGATGACTCAATTAATTCCCGTGTCAACGGCGAGTCAATCGGAATATAGAAATGGCCTATTAAGGTCATGGTTCCAAGGTCTCACTAGAAGTTTACAAGAATTATCTGTACCGAGAGTTATTGCGTGTACAAAGAAACAAGTAATTATTCATGACATTCAACCATGGCTTTAATAGTTCATCCTTTTAATGAAGCTTGATAAAGGGGGATGATTAAAGGGTAGTCATGAAGATCTAGCTGGGGTACTTGCCTTGAAACGAAGAGTCTTTCTATGCAGGAGTCATCTTTGTCATAGGAAGGCTATCAATTATACAAAGTACTTTAGCTTTGCTAGATGCAATCAATCATCCAAAAGCAAGGGAATATGAACATTAAGCATTAGAACAAAGCATCATATGATATCCGGGTAATCACCACATGTCCTTTACCTCTTACTAAAGAGTGAATGAGAAACTACTCACTCTTCATAGCTTTGGTAAAGCTAGAAAAGTGAGTGATGTTCATCCCTCTAAGTAGAGGGCTTCACGACGTAAAAGTATAATTAACAAAGAGCTAATCTTCAACGAAGAATGAGTGAATCACGTTCCACCCTTCACGGCTTTGATAAAGCTCTAGAAAAGTGGAAGAGTTTCACTTCTCTAAGCAAGAAGGGAGCTCAAATAATGAAAGTGCAAGACATAAGTAAAAGCATATATGTAAGAGCATAAATGTAAAGACTAGAAGGAAATAAAGGCATAAATGTAAAGACTAAATGTAAATCAAGAACATAAATGTAAAGAATTAAAGTAAATAAAGGAATTACAACTCTTAAGTAAATGTAAATGTGAGCATTAATGTAAAGGAAATGAGTGGGAATCTAAACTCCCCACTTCTTCTAGTAAAGAAAAAGACTAAGACAAGAATTGAAATGGATGTGATGAAATGCTAAATGGTGAACCTCTCAAATGGTTCCACCCATGTGTGTCTCTTCTACACAAAGCTAAGTGTATTTATAGGCAAGGAGAAGGCAGGGAGGGGGTAAAAGAATAGAGATGGGCATCAAAGTCAAAGTGAAATGCCAACCACTCTGCAGGTAGTCTGTCCACACCGTTCGAACGGTTTAGGCGTTCGAACGGTTCCTCTGTCTTTGTTCTCTGCCGTTCAAACGTCAGAAGGATGCAGTCCACGTCAGTTATGTCAGTCCACACGTGGTTTCTGTCCCAAAATCTTCCTCCAAGTCTTCATGTAGATCTTCCCTCTAGGTCCTTGCAGAATCTTAACTGATATGTCCAATAATTCCTGGGGCGTTCGAACGGTGGCCACCGTTCGAACGTGGCACTCAAGTGCTTGGGCCTTCTGACTGCAACTCTGCAAGTCTGCAACATGTCATGTCTTCAGTCAGTCTGATCTTGTCCTTGCTCCAGTAGACGTTCGAACGTTAAGTACCGTTCGAACGTAGTTCTTGAATCTCCAGGGTCTTGGGTTTTTCCTGCAACACAGATAGCAGTTTTTGGCCTGGTTTATCATGACTGTTCGAATGGTGTTTGACGTTCGAACGTTCCTTCCTTATTTCAAGATTCTGCAACTAGTTCCTTAAAATGCTGTGATTGCCACCAAGGGATGCTTTTTGGTGCCTTTGTACCCTTGTTCACTTTAAGACCTAAAACATCATTCTTTAAGCTCCACCAAAGCATAATTAGTCCAAAACATGGCATAAGAGTATGGTATTTTGAGTGTTAATCACACCCCCAACCTAGATATTACTAGTCCCTTGTAATGCAACAATTTTAATTAAAAATAAATCTATTTCTAATACCTTTTTCGTCGGTTATTCGATTGCATTTAGCTTATGCAACAAGCC
>CM042198.1:2321702-2335081 GCA_023539305.1 Ilex asprella
GAGCATAGAAAGGGCTTAGATCAACTTCTAGCTTGACTTTGATGCATAGGAGTTACTTGAGTATTTTCTTATAACTTTGTGAAATAGTGGCATAATATTTGTTTGTCTTGAAGGTGTTTGATTAAATGCCATGAAGGATGACATTTGATGTTGTGTGGACAAAATTATGGGATAACATGATTGATGCATAGAAGGTGTTTGATAAAATGTCTTGCATGGATTGAAGTTGTTATTTTGATGTAATTGAAACAACATGATTGAGTTGAGTTATGTGATAACTTATGGAAATTATATGTTTATTGATATATTAAGCATAATGATGATTTATGGAAGTTATGTTTACATGATATAAATTTTCATGAAATATGATGATAAATGATTGATGTTGTACATATGACATTCATTACATATGGGACATGGTATGGATACCAATGGCTCACTACATTGCAATTGCTCAGAATATCTCATTACATGGGTGTGTGCATGGTTGTCATCAATACCGCACTTGGTGATTGACGGGTGGCTTGCAAAAGTCAGAAAATATAAATAGGACCTTAAATGGGATATTTCAGCAGAAATATCCCATTCTTCAGCACACATAGCCGGCCATAGAGAGAGAAGAGAGAAAATGAGTTCTTCAAGCTTTCTCCGTCGATTCACGGAGTTCCATCGGTCAGAATCCGTCGAGCCAAGAACTAAAGTTCTTCTACGCGACGAGGGCTACACAACCACACCAAAAACAAGGAATTTCACTGAAGATCCAAGAATTGGATTTTGTGGAATCAAAGTTTTTGGGGCTAGGGAGGTGCCTAGAAGTTTTCTCTCTTTCGTATTACGCTTCAAAAGGTAGGGTTTCCTACTTTGGTTTATTCTAACATATGGTGTTCATAGGAGAGGGGGTTTAGGCATGTGGGTTTGTATAGCCTTTGCATGAGGTTGGTATTTTTGGTTAAATAGATATGAGAAATGGATAGAAAATATATTCTATCTTGAAGTGGTTACTTGAAATGGTTTGTAGAAATCACTTAGTATGATTTCTTGAGCTATGTGGTGACTTGAAATATGTTATGTGAACACATGACTTGAGTGCGTTTAAGGTGTTTGATAAAATGCTCATGTGAGTTAAAGTGTGTTAATTACACGAGATTAGGCTATAACATGCTTGGTTGATGTGGTAATATGAAATCATATGCTTATGATATGATTTATGATTGAAATGTACTTGTTGATATATGCATGTTTTGATATATTGACATTGTAACAAATATGATATTTATATGCTTAGCATATAATTTACCATGGACGTGTTGGAATTGTTCATATGACATTCATTATCTATGGGAGATGATTGTTATTGCAATGGTGCATCACATTGCATATGCACGGGAACATCTCATCACATAGGTGTGTGCATGATTGTTGTCAACATCGCACTTGGTGATTGACGGGTGGCTTAGGAGAGTTGGGCTGAAGGCCTAGCAAAGTCACACAGTTGCATGATAAATTGGGTTGGGGTTAGTAAGAAGGGATTGGAAGATCCCTCGGGTGAGAGGCCCGAAGATTGGATACACACTCCATTGGTATAAGAATCCATAAAGTGTGTCGGTGTACGCCGAACCGTTGGTTGAAGTCCATGAATTTTGTGTCGGTTGGGTGCCGTTGGTGTAAGTCCATAAACATCCACCCCAAGAAAGACCCTAGAATGTTAAGGTCATTTGATGTGTAACACGGATGACGGATGGATACACACTAGAACTTGCATGTGTTGAGGAGCCGGGGAGGGCTCGGATTGAGTGCATGAATGAGTCTCACCTCATTTCTTAGTATGCCATAGTAAATTCCATCATTGAGTTGCATACACTTGATTGGAATTATTGTGGATAATTGTAGTTGCATGTGAATGCATTTCATGTACATCTAGGTAGGGAGTAGCCTCTATAGGATCTACTCTACTGGGCGTTGGCTCACCTTATATAGGAACACATTTCAAGTGCAGAGTATACTCTGGTGGACGGAGCACATTCAAGTCACCAAGGGTGAAGAGGGCCGGCATGTGGCCTTGTTTTGAGTTTTGTAAATTAAGAATGAAAAACTTGGCATGGTTTGTAATGGAACTCATATGAATTATATTTGGAATGTAAATATCACGTTTTATGAGATCATGTCGGGTTATACATGCATTATTTGGTTTTGAGAAGTTTTGAAATGAATTGGTAAGGAAAAAATATAGAAATGGGCAAAATCTGGGTTTAATTACTAGTAGTCATGGCCCAGAAGACAATAGCTACTGGTAGTCAACAGGTAGTTGTGGCCCAGTAGGTAGTAGCTACCAGTAGTCGTGGCCCAGTAGGTAGCAGCTACCGGTAGTCAACCGATAGTCGTGGCCCAGAAGGTGATAGCTACCGGTAGTCAACAAGTAGTAGTTTCCAATGGGCCTGAGCTACCGGTAGCTGTTCCAAAAATCTGAAATATTTTAATTTTTTTGCGAAGCTTTGGGCTTTGAATTTTCTTCCTTTTAATGACCAAATTGGACCCTAATGGGGCATGAATCATGGTGTTTTGAACTTGGATTGGATTAAATGAAGATTGGAATTCGAGTTACATTGCAGAATATAATCTCGATTAAGGGATGCTTTAACGTGGTGTTGAGTTATGCGACATCCACAGGTATTTTCACGGGTTGACAGGTTGTCAACGGTTAATAAATGACCCCCGAAATTTGGGGCCTCACAAGAAGATCTCTCTGGTGAGAGACTCAGTGATTGAACACACACTTAAGAGCGCATAAAGTATGTCAGTGTACGCAGAACCGTTGGTTGAAGTCCATGAATTCCGTATCGGTTGGGTACCGTTAGTGTAAGTCCATGAATATCCACCCCAAGAAAGACCCTAGAATGTAAAGGTCATTCGATGTGTAACATGGATGACGGAATCATACACTTTGGCGTTACATGTGTTGAGGAGCCAGGAAGGGCTTGAGTTAAGTGCATGAATAAGTCACACCTCATTGCACGGCATGTTATAAAAGATTCTATTATTGAGTTGCATATACTTGATTGGAATTGTGATGGATTGTTAAATGTTACATGTGTGCATTCCATGTGCATCTAGGTGGAGAGTAGCCTCTGTAGAAATTATTCTACTGAGCGTGGCTCACCCTATACAGGAAACATTTTAGGTGTGGGGCATTCTCCAGTGGATGGCTCCCATGTAGAGCATCAAGGATGAAGGGGGCCGACTTGTGGCCTTATTTTGAGTTTTTGTAAAACATTTATGGAAACTTAGTTTTAACATGTAAATTCATGTAAATGATTGTAATAGAACTTGACTGAATCAAGTATTATGTGTGTAATACATGTTGTACAAGTTTGAGTTGAAGTTGGAAGGGTTTGAAATCAAAAATGGTTCAAATAGGCAAAAAAAATAGGCAGAGTGTACCGGTACACTGATGTCCAGAGAGTTAGTCTTATCGGTACCCGTATCGGTACGCTCAACTCCAGTAGGTTAACCGCACCGGTACACGCATCGGTACGATTCCCAAAATTTCTAAAATTTTAAACTCCTTTCGATATGCGTTTGGACTTTGATTTCTTTAGTCCCAATGATACAAGTGGACCTTATTGAGGTATATTGAGGTACATTGGACCTCGATTGAATTAAATGATTAAAAGAACACGGATTACAATTGTGGACAAAAAGTTCTGGCTATGGGAATGTTATCAACATGGCGTCCGGTTAAGCGACGTCCACGACTACTTCCGCAGGTTGACGGGTTTTCAACAGTTAAATAATGACCCTCAGATCTTGGGGTGTCACATCAATTAATTGAACTATCCAATCATATCCCCAATATATCTTTTGAACACACAAGAAAAAATATATATACATTTTTATGCAAATCTAACAATGAGATAGAAAATCTATTTTTATCAATTATGAAACTCAACTCAACTTTCATACCCTCACCAAGATTAGATATGTGAATTTCATTACTACTTGTTGATAATGAAAGGTCTTTGGGCTTATTAACCTCTTGTGGAATAATAGTGTCACTTAATTCTTCCTAGCCCTAGCTAAACCTTTTAGCCATACATGATGAACTAAATTCCAAACAAAAAGATAGGAAAAGAATAATAATCCTAATCCTCTAAATCATCCTCTCTTAATATAGGTAGAAGATATAAGGTTCGCTGGAGAGAAATTCCTTTCCAAAAAGAAGTATTTTAAAGTTAAATTCCGTTCACAAAATCTTGGGGCCGCAGGTACAAAATATGTCCAGACTTCAAGCTTCAATTTCGCATATTTAGAAGCTGAATCACGATTTTTTAGTGAAATACACTTTGTAGCCTTTAAAGTCTTCTTTCAAACCCCATAAAAATCAAGGCAATTCTACATCATAGTTAAAAGTTATGACCAAAATACTGAAAACATGTCAAATCTTTATCTTCTAAGATACTTTCCCAATCCAACTTTAAATGAGTTTTCTTCAAATTTGGACTCTTATAAATATTAAATTATTAATATATCTCCAAATCTTCCTATCTCAATCTTGACTCTTCAATCCTTATCAATTATGATTCTTCCTCTAATGATTTCTTCACTTGCATTATCCATTGTTACTTTTTATCAACCAATTTACATGCGAAATAAACCAAACAACTAGAAAAAGTATCAAACTATAAAATCAATGAATTTAACATATTTAATCAAAAATAATATGCAATTGACTAATCATTAAATATAATAAAATAGCACTTTTAATGGCTAATCAGTAAAGGCGTGTATTAAGCTTCCCATCAAGTCCTTAAAGTCAATGGAGAAGAAAAGAAGACTTAACGGATGGCTTTGGACATCAAGAGATCAAAAAAATACCAAAACAAGAGAAAACCTACCGGTAGAAATCAGAAAAAAAAACTACTGGTAGAGGTTCCAAAACCTACTGGTAGGTATAGTGCACTGGAATTCTTGTACCACAGCGACTACCAAAACCTACCGCTAGATGTTGCCTACTTGAAAAAACTTACCTACAAGTTTTTGATCGTTCTACCTGTAGGTTTTGCCCATTAATGCCAGAAGTTTGCAAACTCAACTCCACCTACTTCGGTGGCCCACCTCTTGTCATCCAACATATGCCCTGACATCTATGACACACTATGATGCTCTCTTACACCTAAAGCCTGATTTTGGAAGAGGAATGGTGGGCCTGTGGTTGCGTGTAGTAGTACCCATACTCATTCTAATCATAGCAAGTCAACTCTCACAGACCAAGGGAGGGTTATGGATTAATTTTGACCAAGCTTTCCAGAATTATTCAGTTTTCTACACAAGTTTAGGGAGAGAAATTAAAGGAAGAAGATGAAATTTTAGAGAGAGAGTTAGGTTTTCACAATTCCTCCACCATTTTCATTCTAGCAAACTTTAAAATACTTGTAATCTTCCTTACTGTCACTTTAATCTCTTCATTCAAGTTGTAATCTAGTTTAATGAAGCGTTTTAGCATTTCAATTTCTCTGTATGGGTATTTTCCTCTTTAAGCTTGTAAATTGGGTATGAATGATACTGTTCTTGTAGTCTAAACATTTTCTAGCATCAATACAAGTTTCTTACTCCATTTCATGATCATATCTCTTTATGTTATGTTTGTTCTTGCATCTGTTATGAGTAGCTAGATTTTTAGTTGCCTAATTCGAGGAAAATTTCCTCTTGGGTATGTAAAATCGACTCTCTTTCGTTCTTCCTTGTAGTGTAAAGTGTTTTTTTTTTGACTAGATTGAGTGTGGACGTGGTTGTGGATTCTTGATACACTGTAGAATTGTCACGGGGTATGCTTTGGTCCAATGCATCCACACTAGTCCCTCACTTCCTACAAATCAATCAAACTCTGAGACACCATTGGTTAAATGACTTGAGTCGATTTGGCATTTCCATTGGAATGACCCCTATGGATTAGTCAACTTTGATTTTCTTGCATTTATATAAAGAATCACAAGATTTTACACTTTTTATTTCTTTCAAATCACCCTCATAACAATTTGACCTTCCTTCCCTGAGGAAATGATCTTGGAATATCCATTCCAAGTAAAATACGACATTATAAGTCTAGACCATGAGAGTCGACCTCTCTGATATTTGTAGCGGTCTCAAACCCTCATAGCCATTCATTGGCCAGATTCGCATCTCACAACATGGACATAGAGTCACTATTAGAAACCTGACGACTATGTGGAACTTCAGACCTGGTGGACTACACATGAGTCTCGGCCCCTGAAGTAGTAGTTGGACTAACCCCAGTACTCAAAGAAACTGTGTGCTAAGAAGGAATAGGAGCATCCTCTGATCTAGCATCCTGGGATATAACATGGTTGTTGGACTACTAGGAGGCGCTAGGAGAATTAACCTTCTCCCTCTTGGAAAGAGGGGAAAACGCCACCTTGGATGCATAAAGAGCCTCTACCATTGCTCTATTAATAGTGGGACCTGTGAATCCGGTGTAAGACAAAGAACATGTAATATTATGGTTATCAAAATTCTATTGGAAGAATTAAATACCTTTCCTCTTCTGCCTAAGGGAGGCTTTAGGATGACCCGATTTAGACATGATGGTAGGAAACTCCTTGAAAGAATGATCTCGCACAACCTGGAGCCTACCCTCCTACTCTATAGATAACTTGGGTGGAGTTGTAATGGACCAAGCACACAATAAGTACAGGAACATGACAATCAAATGGAAAAGCAAAGGTAAAAACCCTTACCTAGCTTGGTCCTTGGATTACCTAGCTCGGTACTGATTAGTGGTCACGGTCTTTTTCAACAGCCCACTCACCTCTACCAAAGAAAAATCTAGATTTTCAGCTATGGCAGTTTGAAGGCAGTCTAGTAATGAATTTTTTCGACCTCGGCCCAAAGTGATACACCCCTGATGAGGAGTAAGGTTATCTAAAAGCACATATGAGGCCAAGAACTCCTCAAAAGGAGGAGGAATATCAGTACCGAGGACCAACCGCCATTGCAAGAAAAATGCCAGAATCACCCTCCAACCATTGGGGGTCAACCTCCCTAGGGCTAGTGATATATTTCCCAAGATCCGACAGATGGGCTCGGGTATGGGAAACCTCAACTTCACCTCTAGGAAGTCCTTATAAAATACGATTTCTCCTGAGGAGTCGTAACATGCTGGCTTATCCCTCTCGACTCAATGACACGTAATAACAAGAGGAATGTGGTACAAATATATGATATGGACAATATCATCGCCACTGTCAATTGAGCTAGAAATAGAAGATACCTTGGACCCATCGCCTTCAAAAGCTCCTTTGCCTTGGCATAAAACCTATGTAAAATCTGCCATACTACCCCTACCAAATCAGGCACATGTCAGAATTAAAGCTAAGGTTAAGAAAATTTCAGTTTCAAGTAGACACTAAAGTAAGAAAGTCAAGTGGTCATCTCAACATCACAAGTTCTTGCGCCCAGCCCGCTTGCGCTGCTTGGCATGCGACTGCCGTCACCCCATGCCTGGCTGGCGTCGTCCAGTGCAATAGCATCGCCCTTCTCTCATTCTCCTCTCCTAGCGTCACCCTAATCCAATGGCTTTCTGGCATCACACATACACCAAGCCTGCTTGATTGAAGCTTAACATCGCTCAGCACGCTGGTGCCAACCAGTGCTTTGCTGGCATGGCCTAGTGGTCGGGTCCTTGCGCTGGCATCACCATCTGTTGTGCAATCTGGTGCAACGCTCCTACTATTCAACACACACAAGGCATTACCCAGATCCCTCATCTTGCTAATGTTGGCATTGTCTCTTGTCTGTGCTACCCCATTACCCAAGCTTCTAGTCACTTTAGTGTAGTCGCCCATCCTAATAACAATATCGCCCAACAACTCACCTTTTCCCTTGATGCCCACCCAGTAGCGCGACCTATGTTTCTTCCTCTAAGTTACCGCACCACCTCTCATGTTCCCTTGACGTCGCTTCTTCCCACCTTGCAACCTTGGTTCATACCGCTCCTCTCCTTTGATGTTTTTTTCCTAGGGCATCATCATCAAATTCCTTTTCTTCAATTTCTCTCCACCGTTAATGAGAGTTTGCAACTTTAATGGGGAAGGTTTGTAAGGAAAATTGGAGAAAATGGGCTCTTTAAATGTTGACCTCTTGAAACCATAAAAATGATGCCCTAAGTAGGGAAGAAAGGGGGGTTTTGAGTAAAACGAGGTGAAGTCTCCTCTAGAGTGAGAGTAACTCTGTAGGTGTCCGACAGGTAAACAAGAAAACTGAGAAAGTAATCTCTGGAGGTGTAAAAGGTTGAGGAAGCTACCACCGTGCAGAAAAAGAAACCTTTTACTTGTTCAAATGAAGGGGCTAACTCTTGTCCTCAATCTCTTGTCATCGCAAGGGCTTGGGGCATGGGGGAAAAATGAGCCCAGATCCAACTAGGCCAGGCTCAATTAATTAAGCTCAAAATCAGCTATAAAGCATGTCAAGCCCAGCTCATGGATTTGGTCCAGTCCAAAGCTCAAGGAGTCTAAGAAGATTAGTGCACATAGGGATTAATTACCGGGATAGCCATTACTTCAGGGTAGTGCCTATCCCTAACTATTGCTATCATCTCCAATAGATAAGCCGTCTCCACGAGAGAGGGACACATCTCTACATCCCACACATTGTTATCTCTTCATAGCTATCTCACCGCACCTCGAGCTTACTCGTGCTCTCTCTCCCCTTAATTACTTTATTAATAAAGTCTTTCAGCCACCATTGTCACCTTTAAAGTGGAGTAAGTCACTCTGACCGAACCACTCTATATCTATGTTGCTTGTGTGGATCACATCTTTATATTTACTACACTTATTACCTATATTAATTACTCGATAGGTGGTGCATAAATTCACTTTTGTACATCATTAATTAGCACTCCACCATGACCCCATAACCACTACATTCAACTTTCAAGCATGAATAGTGGAGGGAGAAAAGAAAATAAGAGGAGATGGGGAGTGGGAGAGTGATTGGAAAGGACAATGAGGCCATGTTTTTGCTGAATTAGGAAGAATTCTTGGACAATCTCTCTCCAATCAAGGGATCTCAACACTTTTTAGAGGAGGGAGAGCATTATGCAGGAATTTTATGCAAGAAACACATTATCAGATTCGATATTTTAGAGAGAGAACCTCCTAGGAAGAAGAACTGTTGTATTAGAGAGAGAAAGCTTAGTTTTTGTATTTTCTTGAACATTTTCATCCTAGTAAGTTTCTAAAGCTTGCAATCTTCATTTCTAAACATGGTATAATTTTTATTTTCAATTATGAATGCATTTTGTTAGAGTTTCACTGTGACATTTGATTTGAGGAAACTTCATTTTCAAGTATTTTAACATTTGTGCTTTAACTTCAATGTTTTTGGATATTGGACCAAGTTTTAAGTTGTCTACCCTTTTCTTTGGCTAGTTTAAGTTAGTGTTTGTTTCCTTTGCAATGTTTTCTGTCCTTGGCAATTTCATTTCATTTATGGTCGGCTAAACCATTTGTTGGTGAAATCCAAGGAAGGATTTTCATCTGGGTATAGGAAAATTTATCTTCACACATATTGCCTTGTAGTATAGTTTGTTGAATTTGACTATTTAGATTGCAACGTATAGGTTTGTACGCATTTGATGCACCGTAGACTTGTCACGGGGCATGCTTATTGTCCCTTCAAACATATACAAATCAATCTTTCTATTAAATAATTTAACACCAATACCCACATTTAGTAATTCTTCATTTCTAACTCCCATCTTCTGATTGAACAAAAAGATTTTTGTGTTCAATTGAGGAATAAGGAGGATTAATTAACCATACCTAGTGGGATGAATTCCGAGGATTAGTCAACCCTTTTTATTTATAAATTTTCAAACCTCGAATCTAACGATTCACCAACACTTTCAAAGAACTAATTTTTACTTTTATTTTCAAAATCACTTGGGACACACTTAGTCTTGACCTTCTCTTAGGAGACGATCTCGAAACTTTTTTCGAGTTAATACATGACACATAAGCCTCCCTGCGCTTGGGGAGCAACTTTTGCACTATCATAATTTTGAGGGTACACCACTTTGACACCCACATACATTCTAACACATTCCACAAAACAAAGAAGGAGGAGAAATAAACACCCAAGCAATGATGGAAGATGAAATTTGAACTGTATTATAAGCTTCGATTTAGAGTTCAAATAGTTGAAACATGAGTTGAATCGGTTGAAGAGTGTGTTGAACTAGTTGATCGATGAACCAACTAAACTTGACCCGATTCAAGAGTGTCCAATTGTTGGGGCTGAACCTATTGAATAGGTTGAACCTGTTGGACTTGAACAGGTTCATCAAGTCTACTTTTGGCTATTTGGTTGTGGAGCTCTAGGCTTCCATCCAACTTTCCTAAAAAATTGTAAAGGCATCCAGTAGACTTCAAACAAGTTCATCGTGAATCTAGTTGCTTACAACTTCACAAATTGAGGATTGAACTTGGAATTAAAGTATGCAAACTGGGTAATTGGTAAGCAAGGATTTAGGTGGATTCAAGTACACCACCTGGAGAGGAATTTAGAAATGTGTTAATGTGGGTATGAATACATAGGCATATATGCAGAGTTAAGATAAAATGCATATGTGAGGGATATTTACATGTGGTTTATTATGATATGTGGTAAGAACAGAGGTGTCGACCCCTACGTCAAGTATGCTTGAAGTCTCATTTGGGGATTGAGGTTTTATTATAGCTGGACTTGAGGTTGATGTACTACTATTTGTATGTTCTTAAATTGGCGTGAATATGCTTTAAATGCTAAATATGTGTGATGATATGATTTACAACTCATAATTGGTACTATGGGTGTGCAATATCATATTATTGATAATAGCAAGAGTATGTTGAGGTTAAGTATATATGAATGTGTGAGTCGAGGGTGCTGTGAATATATTGTGATTATGATATGTAATCCTTCTGATGGAGAGAGTTTCAAAAACTAATGTTATTTGATGTTAATGAATAACTGTGTGGATTATTTTTTGGTGAGGACTACGCTGTGATATGTTAGTGTTGTCGTTATGTTAAGTGGCCTTGTTGGAAAATACTTTTATAATAATAATTATATGGCTTGAGTGACATATATTGTCAAAATGATAATTATGTAGCTTGAGTGGCAAACGTTGCCTATGTTGTGGATATTGCCTGAGTGGCAAATGTTGCTTGTTTGGCAGAAATGGCATGAGAGGTGAGTGTATATATATATACCCTACTACATGCTATGATGAATTGAATTTACATTTAATCTTATTGGATGCCGTGATGAATTGATATGTTATGGGATGACTACATGAGGAATGTGGAAGCTTTTATTTAACGGTTTAAAGAACTATTCAATTATTTGGTAAGATGATTATTATTTTATGTACTACAAGCTATTGTTGCTATTTTTTATTTGATTGTGTACACTCATTGAGAGTTTGTGCTCACTTCCCTAGTTTGTATTTTCTAGTAAACAAAGAGAAGGGAACGTGAGTTTAGGAAGTATAAAAAGGAATCGAGTTTTCAGTGTCTTCTTGTGTCATTTTGTATAATTGTTGAGTCTTGTAAACTAGGGAAACTAAATGGTGTATTAAATTACGATTCAAAAGTATAGTTTCATGTACAAGGTTTGTCAAGATGTTAATAGAATAAAAGATATTTTGTCCAATTGGTCTATTCAAATTATTGTTTTAAAGTAGATTTTATGTACATGGTATAGGTGTGAATGAAGTAGTGGGGGTCCACTCTATCGGATTTGGACACAATGTCATATCTTTAGGTTGGGTGTGACATTTTTGTATCAAAGCATATGTTTGATAGGTTCTGTAGACATCTGAGTCTAGGTCAGCATTGGAAAAGGTAGGATGATGGTGTGCATGTGTATTGTGTAGGGAGTTAAACATTAAGATGTTAATGTTATGTATGTACACATTTATTGATATGGATTTCCAGTTTTGTAGCACTATGAATCAGGGATTTTAAAAGTAATTCGGATCAGATAAAGATGAAATGTTCTTAAGTTATCCTTAATTAGAGAGATAGGATGGACAACGTTAAGAGGGGCAAAAATTAGTTAAATCAATAACGGGTAATTTAAGGGTAGTTAATATAAAGGTTTGAATGAATACGCAATGGATTTGATTTACTGAAATATAATTAAAAACACAGGTAATAACATGGGTGTAGTAACTAGCATGCTATGGTGAGTTATTGTAGCACTAATTATGGGAGATTTATTAAATTGTGATTAGTATGTGTTCTATGAGATCCTTTGCCTACTGAGGGGTGGACCTGGTGGAGTTGACAGAGATGGTGGATTCGGAGGAAAGTGAGAGAGAGATATTTATGTGCTTGATTATGACTTTGGGTGTTTGTTTGTTTGTTTCTTCTTTTTATGAATTTCTTCTTTGGTAGCTGTTGTGGATATTTTAAGTTTTTGTGTGTTTAGTCACTTCTTTTATGGATGAATTAGATCTTTGATGTTAAACAATCATATTTTGTGAAATGAATGATTCAGTTTATCACTTTTATCTATTTAAATACATTTGTAGAATTAGCACTTTAGTAATTTTTATTAATAAATGATGGAACAAATGTGGATGATAAGACTATTTGTTAAAGTAACTAATCACATGATCTGTTTGACACGTAACTTAGCAATCGAGACTTAAAACCACATTTTTTGGAAAATTGATATTTTCTCTATGCTTAAATTGTCAAATGTACATCGGTATTTATTATTCTTAAGGTACAAGATGCTCAGACTCGAAAATGGAATTGATATATAATCGACATTCTCTAGAAAATCAACATAACTAGTGGAGATGACAAAAGATACCATGGTAAGTTTTGAGCCTTGCGATACTTGTGAGAGGATATCAACATTTACTCTAGAAAGGTTTTTCACTTTCTATCTTCGAATAATCTCATTAAATTTTTTTTGATTGATGCAACTAAAGTGATCTATTGACATATCTATTCATAATGACACATACATATGTACATACTTGAGAAAAGATTTTAGGTCATCTTTTAATTTAACTTTGAGCCTTAGTCATTTCCTTTACAAAATTATATCCCTAGTTAACCATGCTTGAGCCTTCAAAGAAAGATTTCTTTTTCTAGAAACCCATATGATAACCGAGCCATAGGGAAATAGGCTTGGCATACCTTTGCTATCTAATTTTCTTATAACCTCTTATAAATCAGTATGATATAGAAATGTAAGAGAAAGGAAAAAGACTATGTCAATTGATGTTCAATGAAAAGAAAGGTCGGTGGGAACAATGGAAAAATAAAAGGAACAAAAAGACAAGGAATTGCCAAAAAAGTGAA
>CM042198.1:2345081-2371203 GCA_023539305.1 Ilex asprella
TTATATTTAGATAAAAAAATACTTCAATCAATGACATAACATTAAATATTTTAAATTTTTTACAACTAAAATTTATGTTCTATTGTACCATTTATTAAAATAAAATCAAAATAAAAATTCAATTTTTTTTAAAATCCAGCTTTTTCTTAAAAAATTGTAATTAGTATACAATTATATTGTCTATTGAAATTTAATTTAGTCCTTTAAACAACCCAATAAAATTTTTAAACTACCCGAATTAAAGCTAAAAAATATTGTGTCTATTAAAGTTTGACCCCTTATTTAATTTTTTAATTTTATTCTAATAGATAGTATAATTATATACTAACTACATATTTTAAATAAAACTAAATTTTTATTTTTGATTTTTATTTTAATAAATGATATAATAGAACATGAATTTTGGTTGTAAAATTTATGTTCTATTATGAAATGACTTAGACCATTTGTTTGATTTTTTAGTGTTATTCTAATAGATAATATAATTATATACTAATTACGATTTTTTAAGAAAAAAATGAATTTTTATTTTTTGATTTTATTTCAATAAATGATATAATAGAACATGAATTTTGATTGTAAAATTTAAAATATTTGATATTTTATTTTTGATTGAAGTTATTTTGGTTTAAGTATAATATTTTAAACTTAACAATCTAAATATTATATGCCTACAAACTTCAACAGTCTATGTATAATTTATTAATAGATATATTTACAACAGAGACCTAAGTGTTACGCACGTATAAATTTCAGGAGGTCTGTATGTAATATTTTAAATATTAAGAGGTCTGAATGATTAAGGGCGGCATGTTTGGTATGTTTTTTTGGATGAGTTTGGATTGACTTGATGAAACTTGAGTTTGATTCAAAGATGAGATTCAAAGATGAGATTCAATTTTTAATGCTGTTCATGGTATGCGCAGGGATATATGATTATTATGGTAATATATTTGTATATAAATGACTATTTTGCCTTTTACCTAATTTGTATATATGAGATATTTAGGATATGTAGGGGTATAAATGTCATTGATATGTTAAACCCCCAAACCCACATATGAAACCCACCCCTCCCTTGGGTTTCATGAAACTCATGAATGAGAGTTTCATGACCGGGTCATGACCAGACCGGGTTTAGAATCCTATCCCTACTTGACACATACTAAACATGAGTTTAAGAGGGTTTAACCCATGTTTCCAAATCCCCTCAAACTCTCATACCAAACAGACCCTAAGTGACAAGTCTCAAAAGATTTGAATGTAATTCTCTCAATATAAAATGATAACAAATGGAATAAAAGAAAAAAAAAAACCGAAAAAAGAAACGACTGGAGCCCGTTCCGAACTAGCTAAAACTGGGCGAGGCCGTATTGCAATGACCGGGTCGGCTAGAGAGCACACAAGATTAGGGGCACGATCCTTCGAGACGCAAGTTTCCCAATTTTAAACTTAGGTTGTACCCTCTATTATGCAAACTCGCACTTGCACGAAACAGCACTCGTAATACACACAAACTATCTGTCTCTCTCTCTCTCTTGTTGCGTTGTGATTGTTAGTTTTGCCAGTGAATATGGAGGAGAGCATGAATGAATCTCAATCGGCGGCGGCGGCGGAGGCGTCGCAACTGACCGAGCCACAGTCTCAGACAAAGCCACCGGTGGAGTATGAAAACGGAGAGCAAGAGTCGAATAGCGAAAACGAAGACGACATCTTGATATCGAAAGCACAAACGCTGATGGATAAAATCACTTCCAATCCCGATAACCCTAACCCCAATGTTCTTCATGCCCTAGCCTCCATCCTGGAAACCCAAGAATCCAGGTCTCTCTCTCTCTCTCGCTCGCTCGCTCGCTCGCTCGCTCTTGCTCTCCAGTCATTTACACACACACATGTTTTATGTATATGCAAGTGTAGAGGGTGGAATCATGAGGGTTTTTGGGCATACGGATTTAAGGAAAATGTTTTGTAATTTGTCAATTTCGGTCAAGTTCAAATATCCCATGTTCCCTTGATGGAGCCACTACGTCCAGTGGGACCCAAGAACGTAATGGTGGATGATGAAACTTGACCTAATTGACAAAATTGGAATTCACTTCGTGTTTTTAGGTTATTATTTGAGTATATTTTTGGTGTGATTGGGCTATTTGATTTTGCATGGGGATGCTGATTATTGTAACTGTTAAGGGCGACCAATGAGTTCTTTAATGATTAGGTTTTATTGCTTTTACGAGGTGGTAAGTTATAAATAAGGGCTCTGTTAATGATAACGAGGAAAGAAATATTTTAGTGTATTGGATAATTATAGTTTTAAATGTTTTCATTTCAGTATTGTTGATTTTTGTAAGTGCAGATACATGGATGAGACTGGTCATTCCTCCTTAAATAATGGTCGGGCTTCTCATAATATTGGACGATTAGGGAACTTAGTCCGGGTAATTGATATTTACCTTGTCTACTTCATGCTTGTTGCACTCGATGGATATCTAGAATGATTGGTTTACTGTCTGAAAACTTTGCTGGGTAATGATTCTAGTATTCATTTTGAGTGGATTTCTGGTTTTGTAATCCTTTCCTTCCCTGTTATATCTTTTGTCTTCCACAGGATAATGATGAATTTTTTGAATTGATATCCTCAAAGTTTTTGTCTGAAACTGGATATTCAGTATGTGTTCAGGCAGCTGCTGTAAGGCTTCTTTGCAGCTGTTCCTTGACTTGGGTGGTATGATAGTTTTATTTATTCATCTCATACTTTTTTGGTATTTTATTCGTGTTGTTTGGATCACTTCATTGATTAATAAATGCAATACAGTATCCACACGTTTTTGAAGAAACCGTTTTGGCGAACATGAAAGGCTGGGTGATGGATGGGACAGCTTGGTCTTCAGGTGAAGATCACACCTGGAAGCATGAGTTAGGGATAAGGAATTCCTCAGATTCTGAAATGTTGATGACTTATTCGACTGGACTTCTTGCTGTATGCTTGGCGGGGTATGCTTCTAAAGTACCTACCTTTGTTTCCTTGTTCTCACATGTTGGCAGCATAGGAACATAAGTTGAAAATATTTTGTACTCATTTAATTGTATTGACGAGATTTCTGAATTTTTGGGTCTGATTGCAGTGGTGGTCAAGTTGTGGAAGATGTGTTGACATCTGGATTGTCAGCCAAGCTAATGCAATATCTTCGTATCCAGGTTCTGGGTGAGACAAGTGCAACTCAAAAAGATACTAATCAATTAACAGAGAGCAAAAGTGCATCTGCTGCGACTTGCATAAGGGGTAGAGAAGAAGGTCGGGGTAGGTTGCGGCAAGCTTCGGAGACTTCTCATTTGGATGCTCCTAGGGCAATAGAGCAAGGCTCTTTAGATGATCAAGTTATTCAAAGGGACCGTGATAGAAGTATTCATAGGCAAGCATATCTGGATGAACAGTGGGTTGATGGTGGAGAACCGCCTGGTGGTTTGGGTGAACATGTTGATACTTACAAGGTAGATGGAGATGGTGAGGACAGATGGCATGGTCAAGATTTACTTGATGGCAAGGCAAAGTCTTGTGATAGAAATGTTCAGGGTAGGACTATACGGGATGAAGATTTTGATGAAGGTGCCAGAGATGACTCTTCAAGGCGCAGGGCAAACCATGGATGGGGAAGATCTAGAGGAAAGGCAAGAGTAAGTGAAGGTATAGTGGATAATGAACAAGGTTTGGCCTCTCCAGGGTCTGGAAGTAGATTAGGACAGGGACGGAGCGCCAAAGATAAGAGTCTAATAAGAAATCAAGAGTTGAAAAGAATTACAGACACCAAAAAGTTCTTGGAGAGGATTGGTGCTGATAGATTTGCCTTGGAAAGAGATGTCGATGATGACTGCTTCCAAGCATGCAAAGTTGGCTCAAAGGATATCTTTGATCTGGTAAAGAAAGCTGTGAGAGCTGCTGAAGCTGAAGCCAGAGCAGCAAATGCTCCTGCAGAGGCCATCAAAGCAGCTGGTGATGCTGCTGCTGAAGTTGTCAAAAGTGCGGCTTCAGAGGTGAGGACATTCTCTTTAATTTACTACCATATATAAAAAATATTTATATTGCCTGCAGCTTTCAGTCATCAATTGTTTGTTGCCGTATATATGCTCAGGAATTCAGAAGGACAAATGATGAAGCTGCTGCAGTTTTGGCTGCATCTAAAGCTGCTTGTACAGTTGTTGATGCTGCTAATGCAATTGAAGTTTCAAGGTAATTATATTTGGACACCAGATATGCATGAGTAAATGATTGCAAGGGGGAGATTATGTTGTTCACACCACTGTTAGCCCAGAACGTAGTTTACTTTGATGTGCCATGCATGCTAATTCATTGTGATCTGGTGATAGGAGTCCAAGTGGGACCAATGTTGAGTTAATGAACTCAGAAGCTGCAGAACCAGAATCAAATGAGGAACCTGTAGACTATTTCATTGTGGATAGCGCCTCTATAGCAAAGCTGAGGGAGAAATTCTGCATTCAATGTCTTGTGGTACTGGGTGAGTATGTAGAAGTTCTTGGTCCTGTCCTGCATGAGAAGGGTGTAGATGTCTGTCTTGCATTATTGCAAAGGAGGAGTACCAAACATAAAGAGGCATCAAGGGTCACAGTTCTCTTGCCTGATGTGCTGAAGTTGATCTGTGCTTTGGCCGCTCACCGAAAGTTTGCTGCTTTATTTGTGGATCGTGGTGGCATGCAAAAGCTTCTTGCTGTCCCAAGAGTTGCTCAGACATTCTTTGGTCTGTCTTCTTGCTTATTCACAATTGGTTCCCTTCAGGTAATGACATGTAATGGGATTTTGCAACAAATAGTTAGATGTTTCTGTCCAGTTAACTAACCTCATGTCTTGCCAATGATTTTTCTATCCCCTTTGTTCCAATTATTTATTTATATGATTCTTGGTCTTTTTTTTTGATAAGCACTATAATTATTTTGCTAATTATCTCCTTATTTATGCATTGTTTGTTCGGACTTTATAATATGGTCTTTCAGGGAATAATGGAACGTGTATGTGCCCTTCCTCCAGACGTTGTACACAAGGTGGTTGAGTTGGCTCTGCAGCTTCTCGAGTGCTCCCAGGATCATGCCAGGAAAAATGCGGCTTTATTTTTTGCTGCGGCATTTGTCTTTAGAGCAGTCCTGGATTCTTTTGACGCTCAGGATGGTTTACAGAAACTTTTAAATCTCTTGCATGATGTTGCCTCTGTAAGATCTGGATCTAATTCTGGCCCATTGGGCCCGTCTAGCTCAGGATCACTTCGAAATGATCGATCTCCTACAGAAGTACTGACCTCATCAGAGAAGCAGATAGCTTATCACACCTGTGTTGCATTGCGACAATATTTCAGAGCACATCTTCACTTGCTTGTGGATTCAATCCGTCCAAATAAAAATACTCGCAGTGCGGCCCGTAATATTCCAAGCATCAGGGCCGTGTACAAGCCACTTGACATTAGCAATGAGGCTATGGATGCAGTATTTCGTCAGATACAGAAGGATCGGAAGCTTGGTCCTGCACTCGTAAGAGCTCGTTGGCCTGCGGTTGACAAGTTCTTAAGCTCTAATGGGCATGTTACTATGTTGGAGTTGTGTCAGGTGAGTTCTTTTGCATATCTCAGTGGGTTTTTTTCTTGTCAGTTCTTGCTTCTCTGTGCTGTATATAGTTTCTGTTTCATACGTAGGCTCCACCTGTTGACCGTTACTTGCATGACTTGCTTCAATATGCATTGGGTGTTCTGCACATTGTGACGGTTGTACCATACAGCCGTAAACTGATTGTAAATGCCACACTAAGCAATAATTGTGTAGGCATAGCTGTCATTTTGGATGCAGCAAATGGTGCTGGCTATGTCGACCCTGAGGTAAAGGCTTCTTTTGTGACCTTTCCGTTTCTTGTGTTCTTTTTTATTTTTTGCCAGATTAACAGACCATTTGTATCAGTATTATGCTCGTCTCATTTACTTCGAAGTCGTAGTTAGTAATCATTTATCTTTAAGTTTCAGATTATTAAGCCAGCACTCAATGTGTTAGTCAGTCTTGTTTGCCCTCCACCTTCAATCAGCAATAAGCCACCTCTCCTTGCACAAGGTCTGCAGTCGGTTTCTGTGCAAAATATAAATGCTCCTGCCCCAGAGAGTAGAGAGAGAAATGCAGAACGGAACATTCCAGACCGAAATGTTCCTAGTCAAAATGAACTAAGAGAGCGGAATGGGGAATCTGGTGGTGTAGACCGAGGCAGCATAGCGGCACTAGGTACAGCTTCTGCCAGTAGTGCTTCACAAACTCCTGTTTCAACAGTAGCTTCTGGATTAGTTGGAGATCGTAGAATATCGTTAGGTGCTGGAGCTGGCTGTGCTGGCCTTGCCGCACAACTGGAACAAGGATACCGTCAAGCAAGAGAGGCTGTCCGTGCCAACAATGGTATTAAAGTTCTTCTTCAGCTCCTCCAACCACGCATAGTTACACCTCCTGCTGCCCTCGACTGTCTTCGTGCACTTGCATGCCGAGTCTTGCTTGGTTTAGCTAGAGATGATACAATTGCACACATATTGACAAAGCTTCAGGTAAGTGGCTTGTATTACGATAGCTGATTATGAGCTAGCTTCATAATTGTGTTCTTTGCTTAGATTCTTCTTTAGTGTCTGAGCTTCGGACTGAGCAAATAGCTCCTTGCAGAGCCAACATTTCATATTTAGGTGTATGTCTATATCATATGTATGTGTGTGAATTTGCATGGATACCCTAGTGCAATTTAATTTACGCATATGCTTAAAATAATGCAGTTTTTTTTACTGCTAAGTAAGCAGATTTGTATTGATGATATAAAAAAATTTACTAGAGAGCTAGGGTAACCACCCAACAAGTACGTCCTGGGTGCGTCTGGGCTGCATGCCATCTGGGAACTTGTCTAAGAAACTGTAATGAAGAGGGGGGGGGGAGGGGGAATCTGATACAAGTGCTGTTCATAGTAACACTTCCATTGGATGACATTGTGTACAAAATAAAAGCAATCATCAATCTATTATTACAGATAAAATGTTGAATTTTCAACTTATAAAAGCAACAACGTTCAAGATTGATTATTTTTTCATCTGCTTTGATCAAGTAGTACAAAATTCATCTCAAGTTCTTTTCCCGCTTGAAAAAGTGCTGTTAGTTGAACTAGGCTATGGTTGTTGAAACTTTTTTGGTGTTTACCTGGAATTGTTCATGGATGGACTTCCTGCCTTGTTAAATTGGTATTTGGAGGAGGAGGTAAGGTTAAATATTGTCGAGGGATGAGCTTAATGACCTACCACACTGAGCGTTCATTGTCTTTTGGAAGTAAATATGATTATATACTTTTAGTTATGCATTTAAAGAGAAGCTTCCTTTGACAGTTTATTTTTAAAATTTCACCAATTTTGACTGATAGATGAGTGTTACTATGACTGCTACAGGTTTTTTGTGAATGTCAGATATGTTAAAGTGATTTCTTTATAAATCTTCAGAGCTAAGTTAGAGAGTTGACACAAATCAATGCCTTGTCACGCAAATGTATTTTGGTTTCTTGTATGGTTGTTACTGCAAATCTTCTCCCTTTCATTATTCACTCCCGAAAACTATTAGAGCTTATCTTGTGCTGTAGTTGTTTTGCTTTCAATGCGGGAGTTGGTTTAGATTGTCTGTAGACTGAATATGTGCAATAACTTGTTTTATTTATGTTTTCTGGATTAATTTGCTGTTTCAGGTTGGGAAAAAATTATCAGAACTTATTCGAGATTCAGGAAGCCAGACTCCTGGTGGGGAGCAGGGCAGGTGGCAGGCTGAACTTGCGCAGGTGGCCATTGAGCTGATTGCAGTAAGTGCCACTCCTTATGTTAATGATATGATGGTCTAGGTGGGCCTGGAAGATCTCCCCTCAGTTCTCTTTTCCTTTTTCCTTTCCCTTGCCTTCGTTAGAAAATTTGGAGCTTTCTCTTCTTCTCCGCCCCATTTTTCCATCTTACCAACCAGAGTCCTAGTTTTGTTCTTGGTTAAACCATGATTCACAAGCATGCCAGTTGTTTTGTGGCCTGTTTTTTCAATGAACATTTTTTTTGCTTTGGTGCATTATGACTGATTTCACTAAGCATATAAAGGAAGAGATGGGAAAATAGCAAGGATTAGCAATCCTACACTCACAAGAACCTGCACACATAGAAGGAAGAAACTGCCACGATTCCACAAACCACAGCTCTGTGTAGGGAATAAAAGGAATTGACGTAGTTGGTCTTCACAATGCTGAATCTAATACTCTGTTCAATATCCCGCCTGTGGTGGTCACTTGACCTAAAGAAAAAAAAATCTATATCATTGGGCATAAGGTGGATTAGTGCTTCAATCTTGAATTTTGAAATTTTACTCATCTCAACAACAATGTTTGGATTATCCTTGATAAAAAAATAAGGGTTTCCCCATGAAATGGGCTTCTTTAAGGACTTGTAGGTTAGGTCTATATTATTTAATGCGTAAAGCGAATTGAAGTGAACAAATCTCCTGAGGCCTAGGCGAGAAACGAGAGGCAAAGCAAGCACTTCATCGAAACGAAGCGAACAATAAAAAATACACAAATATTTTAGTTTAATTAGTTTTAAATATCCAAGGTCTAACTTTACAAATACTAAATATTTTAATGCAACAAAAATCATAAACATCCAAATTCAAACAAACAGTAATAATATCTCAAATCTTCACAAACACCATAACAAAGCAAAAACTCAGTCTTAACATTGTAGAAAACCAACATAACAAAGCATAAAATTAGTCTAAGCATAACTGGATAATATAACATCGAAGCAGAAGTAGAGGGGGAGGTTCCGGTGGAACCAGAAACAAAATCACCATCACAACAGAAAAAAAACCCAGAGGAGGTTCTAGCATAACTAGAAAATCAGAAGAAGAGGGAAAAAATTAGAGGAAGAGGAGGAGGAGGAGGAGGAGGAGGAGAAGAGGTGGTGGAGGAGGAGAAGAAGAAGAAGAAGAAAAAGAGAAGAGGATTACCTTTTTGCGAGTGGCGTAAGAAGAGAAGAGAGTTCCTGTTCTGTGCTGGCTCAAATCAATTTGGTGATTAGGGTACTATGTATATATAGATGAGGCTCAATCGACTGTGGTTGACATATCTAATTTTTGATCAAATTGCATCAATCTGATGACCTGTAATGGTTTAAGACAAAATTAAAAAGTTAACTAAAGTGACCGCTTGTACGTTTTTTTCGGCTTCTTTGCCTTTGTTTGCTTTTCTCTTGTCTCGCCTACGTTCGCTTCGCCAGGGATATTTAAGGCGACATAGGGTCGGCTTGCTTTGTGTCTAGCCTTGACTCGTTTTTCACAACACTAGATTAGGTGGATTGATAATTTAGCCAAATTGATCTCGAATAAAGCCGTAAAATTGTATTTTGGGCTATTCATGCCAAATCTTGGTAGTGACAATAAATCCTTTAGTTACTTTTGCAATTTTCTATGCCTGTTGTTCTGAAATTCAATTTTCTTCGTATACTAGGGCTAGGTAAGTGTCATGTTATGTCAGTGCGTCAGTTTGTGTCATGCCAAAGTTTGGTCAACCCACTTATTCATTAGTCATTTTATAGTTAGATTCACATAGTTTGTAGTTGTCTAATGTTAGGTTTATGTTGTCTAGTTTATTAATTGGGTCTCAACCAATCAACCAAGTATGATCTAAACCCGTTAAGACTAATCCTATACCTTACAATTTCATGTTAATTTTGTGTCTGTTTGGTGGATTTTTTCAGATTTACCAATCCTAGCTTATTAAGCACGAGTATAAATACAAGATACGAATGCGACAAGATATGCAATTAGTGATTGATGAAATCTTAAAAAATAGGATATGAGTATGGTTAGGTTACATCTATTTAATATATACTTAGAAATATCTTATTGCTAATATTATGTACCCATATGATTATACGACATTTTAACAACACTCAGGTTCCAAGGGGCTGGTTGTTAAAACACATGTAATGCAAAGACGGAAAGGAAAGAAAGGGGATAACCAATTGATGAGGATCATGTAAGAATTTGATAGATATTATAGATTAATTATGATAGATATTTAGATACTTTTAATATTTATCTTTTAAGTATTTTCTTTTAACTTATGAATGTTTATTTGTCATTATTTATTTGTTTTAGGGTTTTAGTTTTCCTATATAAAGGGATGCATGTAAGAGTTTTATTTAGACTAAACTTTGATTATTGATTATTGATATTGAATCCTGATATTGCTTTTTCCTCAAATTCTCTCTATGTTCTCATCCCATTCATCTTTTTTTCTCATCCACTTCTTCTTCCCTTCTCATCCCTAATTCTTTCCTATTACGATCTACATCAATTTGGTATTAGAGTTAATAAGATATACATCACCAATCTTCGTAAGGATTAGGTCAAGAAACACAAATATCCGTAGAGAAACTAATCAATTCATTAAGTAATCTAATTCAAATAATTGGGATTACACAATTATTTATAGGACAAGTGTCCTACCCAAATAAAAATACTCTTTAGCTAAAACTCTATCTAAATCTCCTAATAAGATGATTAATAGCTAACCAACTAATCTAATAATAAATAATTTTTTAAAAATTTTCAATTTTATATCTATCCAATCCCTTTACGATCTCTATAAATTCTTCTTGGCTGAAACAATCTCTTCTCCAAAGAGTTGTAAAGGTAGAAGAACTCCAAGAGATCTTAAGAAGCTTGCATTTGAACTACATAGTCGTGTAGATTCCCATAGTAGAAAACAATCCTTTAATGTGTTACATTCTTCCCAATCTTGTCCATAGACACTGATATAGATTAAGGAAACATATAAACTAGTGGAGACAAAATAACAATTCCATGTGGCACCCTTTGAATGTAAGAATGTCTTCATCATTCAATCGGACTGAAACTTGTAGTGGTGTAGCATGTCGTATAACAAGAGGACTATGTTCAACCACTTTTTGATTGACAGTTGAAGAGACAAAGTTGAAATCTTCACTTGTCTTAGTCACAAGTTCTCTCAGTGAATCGATAGATGATTGAATTGTATCTAATCTAGCATTCATGGTTTTTGGTGAATTATCATGTGCTTGGGACAAAGCCTCCATTTTAGCATTTAATTCGACATTGGAAACCATCTTGATGAAAAAAGTCTCGAAAAATTGCAAAAATTTCTACGGCCAAACTGTAATTGTAGAAATTGTTGGGGCCAAATTGAAATTTCAGAAACTATAGGGGGCCAAAGTGTAATTTCAACATCTTTAATACCGTTTACAAGTGCTATTTTCATAAGATCTATGGCAACTTGCAAAGAAAAATAAAAGTTAAAGACAAAAATGAAAGGAGCTATGAAAGTTATAGAGAAGAACCAAAATACCAGTAGCCTCTATTATTTAAAGAGAGAAGATTTCTCTACTGTTTGAAAAGTGAAGGTTTGAAATGAGAGCACCGTTATTCTTATATTGTTTTGTAATTTTCTCTAATGTTATGAATATGAAAGGTCTTCCTATAGGTAATATTATATATTCATTGCACTTGTAATTGTAAATATTTACTCTAAGATAGGATAGAGTCTAAGAGTTAAAGTGGAAAATAGGATATGATTGTCATTATATGATTAAGTAAGAATAGAATAAGAAATCAAAATTTTTTCTCATTAGCTTCCTTTTATTAGTAGTGTAGATATAGGTGAAGGAAATGCGAACAATGATCTTGATATAATCTTTTCCTAATGAGTTAACTTTTATAATCTTTATAATTATAAAATATAATATGGACGATACAATAGAAATTTGATGAACATAACATGAAATTTAATTCAGTTAAACATAATGTATGTTGTTTTTAGCAATTTTTTTTTACAAAAAACTTTAATTGAAAACAATTGTTTTATTGATTGCTTGCCCATATAAAACCTGCAGTTTATGGTATTTTGGAGTCGTCGGACATGCATCATACTGTCTGATTGTACAAGTTCATGTTGCGATGATCTTTGTTGTATGCAGATCGTAACCAATTCTGGGCGGGCAAGTACATTAGCAGCTAGTGATGCTGCTACTCCTACTTTGAGACGTATAGAGAGAGCTGCTATAGCTGCTGCTACTCCCATTACTTACCATTCCAGGTAATCTATAGTTCCTCCTTCACGATTTTATGCTATCATTTTTCTTTTTATTCATGCTTTGTTCCTTGTTTTTTAGTTTGCACTCATGTGTTTTTTTTTGTCTAAATGTCAGGGAACTTTTACTTCTTATACATGAACACCTTCAGGCATCTGGTTTGGCAGCAACAGCGGCTGCACTTCTAAAAGAGGCTCAGTTAACACCTTTGCCATCCTTGGCGGCCCCATCATCACTAGTGCATCAAACCTCTTTGCATGAATCCCCATCAATACAAATTCAATGGCCATCAGGACGTACTCCGGGTGGATTTCTTTCTGTTAAATCAAAAGCCACCTCACGGGATGAGGATCTCAGCTTAAAGTGTGATTCATCTGTGTCATCTTCAAAGAAGAAACCTCTTATTTTCTCTCCTACATTTGGTTTACAATCAAAAAAGTCTTCTGGACTTGCAAGCACACCAGAAGCTCCATCAGTATCTGTAGGGAAACCTGGTGTGGATGCTGACATGCAATTTAAAACTCCAATTCTATTGCCAATGAAACGTAAGTCAACAGACTTAAAAGACACCGGGCCAATGTCGTCAGGGAAACGACTCAGCTCTAGTGACCATGGACTTCGATCTCCAGTTTGTTCAACACCGAATACTTTCCGTAAAAGCAGTATACTAACTGATTTGAATGTCTTTTCCACACCAATTTCTACTTTGAAAGATCATCATTATGGACGACTAGTACCAAGTAGCTTGCTAGCTGATAATTTGGATGAGAACCGACACGGTAACACCCATCTGGCTCAAATGACACCTTCATTCCAACATGGACTTCTGAATGACCCACAACCCTCCAATGCGGAACGTTTAACTTTGGACTCTCTTGTTGTTCAGTATCTGAAGCACCAGCATCGCCAATGCCCAGCTCCTATTACCACATTACCACCACTTTCACTCTTGCACCCGCATGTCTGTCCAGAATCAAGACGAAGCCTTGATACTCCTTCAAATGTGACGGGCAGGCTTAGTACACGTGAGTTTAGAAGTATGTATGGTGGGATCCATGGGAATCGCAGGGATCGTCAATTTGTTTACAGCAGATTTAGACCATGGCGAACTTGCAGGGATGATGGTGGTGCCCTTTTGACCTGCCTCACTTTTCTAGGAGATTCCTCTCAAATAGCTGCTGGAAGCCGTTTTGGTGAGCTAAAAGTTTTTGATTCGAACAGCAACAATGTGCTGGAGAACTGCACCAGCCACCAGTATCCTTTGACACTAGTCCAGTCGTATCTTTCGGGAGAGAGTCAGTTGGTTCTCTCTTCAAGTGCCCATGATGTGCGATTGTGGGATGCATCTTCAGTCTCGGCTGGGCCCAAGCATTCATTTGAAGGGTGCAAAGCTGCTAGATTTAGCAATTCTGGGACCATATTTGCAGCACTATCATCAGAGTCGTCACAAAGAGAAATTCTCTTGTATGATATCCAGACCTGCCAGTTGGAGCTGAAGCTAACGGACACGTCTATGAGTTATTCGGGTAGGGGACACATTTATTCTCTTGTTCACTTTAGCCCCTCAGATACTATGCTTCTATGGAATGGGGTCTTATGGGATCGTCGTGGTTCTGGCCCTATCCATCGCTTTGATCAGTTTACAGATTATGGGGGTGGTGGCTTTCATCCTGCTGGAAATGAGGTATAGAGAACCAACCTCTTTATTTTGTTCATTATGAATGCACTTCAATCATTGAAATATTCTATAGAACCGGTAGTAATTCTCTTGAAAACGAATGACTTTCAAGGTCTGTTTCTGAATTTTGGAAATTTTGAAATAGTCTTTCCCCATTTTTGGTGAAATGATATTTTTAAGTTAAGATAGTAGATGTACATAAAGTTTTGGTGGTTTCAGACGTCTATGCTCCATCGTATCTTCTGGATGGTTGTTGCTCCATGTTCATTTAGAAAAAGTAAAGCACCTTTTATTCATGCTTTTTAAGGGTACTTTTTCTTAGTAAAATAATAAGTTTATGTATTTGTTTTTTTTCTTAAAATGACAAATAAAAAGGTGAAAGCATGTTGGTGATTACTCTCTAGATGTAATATGTGTGCGTATTTATATGTAAGTAATATATTTGTATATGTGAATACATGTTCTGTTATACATGTGGTAATGCTTAGTGAAAGAGCGAACCTCTACAAGTAATAAAAAGCAAAAACGACAATTTTTCTGCATTAGAAAATATGTATTTTTTTTTCACTATTGAAAGTGTTTTTTGTGCACTGGCCAAAGATATTGACTTTTTGCTTATAAACAGCAACTCTAAAAAAAGCGTCACTAAACATACCTCGACCTACATGTGTAGAGTGTGTGAATATGGAATTCTAAGCACAACCATATGTTGTATGTTTGTGTTTACTCCATCTTAATAAAGAAGAATGTTAATAAAGTCATGTTTTTTTTTGTTTGATTGCAGCACAAAGGCTGAATAATTTATCATATATAAGTCTTGCTGATTGATCACTTCTTGTGAAATGTTCAGTGGGCTCGTTGAAGTTTGTTCAATTTCCCCGTGCATTCTTTCTAGTAATTTTTCCTTCTAAATCAACATAGACATCATTACTTTTGCATGTTGAGACTAGATGGCTCTATCAGTCTTTTTAGTGCCTTGAATGTCTGTTCTTTCCTTTTGACCTCTCTGCTAAAACGATACTTATTTTTAACAGGTGATTATAAACTCTGAAGTCTGGGATCTGAGGAACTTCAGGCTTCTACGAAGCGTGCCTTCCTTGGATCAGACACTAATAACTTTTAATGCGAGTGGGGATGTTATATATGCAATTCTGAGGAGAAATCTTGAGGATGTTACTTCAGCATTTCAAACTCGACGTGTTAAGCACCCCCTTTTTTCTGCTTTTCGTACCGTGGATGCTGTCAATTATTCCGACATTGCTACTATTCCTGTAGACCGTTGTGTCCTTGACTTTGCAACGGAGCCAACCGATTCTTTTGTTGGGTTGGTGACAATGGATGACCAAGAAGAGATGTATTCTTCGGCTAGGGTGTATGAAATCGGCCGTCGGAGGCCGACTGATGATGATTCTGATCCGGATGATGCTGAGAGCGAAGAGGAGGATGAAGATGATGAGGACGGTGATGAGGACCCACTACTGGGACCAGATCTCGAGGGAGATGGGGAAAGTGATGCTGACGATATGAGCAATGATGATGATGATAGTGTGAGCGAGCTTGATGATGATGATGAGGAAGATGGAGATTTCATTATGGATGATGGGGACTTTGATGCTGGAGGTGGAATATTGGAGATTGTGACTGAAGGTGAGGAGGATGATGATAGTGGGTTGGTTGAATCTCTTAGTAGTGGGGATGAAGAGGATTTTGTAGGTAATGTTTATGGCTTCTGAGTGCTAAAACAAGCTACCATTTGAATGGATACACAGTAGATTGTTAATTGTATTTACAGCAAGTTAGATGATGTAATTATTGTCAATTCTATTTTAGAGGGAAAAAAAGTGGGGGGGGGGGGTGCGTGGGTGGAAAGGAATGAGGTGTAATTCGTTTGATGAGGTATATTGTAGTTACAGAATTTTTAGGTTGATCTTTTCTATTTCGTGGTTACGGTGGAGAGACTTGTTAATACCGAGTTTTAAATGAAAATTTTGTTATCAACTGTGCTAGAAATCATGTAAGTTGAAGTGTTCAGAAAAAAGAACAACTTGCCTCAAACCTTTTGAGCTCTATTTTCTTCTCTGCCTATGAAACTCTAGAAGGATAAATCATGTGCGTTTGGGCCATACGTGTATCTATATGATTCAAGATGGTTAGTGAATGCTTTCCATCTTCTAGCCAGAAATCATCTTTTATGTCTATCATGTGAATAATGATTGTATTGGCAGTATTTGGTATGATAGTGACTTTTATGGTCATGGATGTCCGCGTGGTTTCAAATTAAAGCTACTAGCCACTTCTCGAAAATATTATCAACACACGCACAGAACAATACTGTTTTGTTTGAGGTATTAAAAAAATGGTATTGGATTAAATTAATCTAATCCTTATTTAATATCAATATTAGGTTAAGTGAAAATTCTAGACCCTATGCTAAAGTGTCACTTAACACTTTATACTTGATATAAATTAATACCATATACTAGATGGTATTAAATGAGACAATTGGTTTAATATCCAAAATAACAAGAGTTCCTTTATAGGTTAAAGATTTATGCATTGATGTAGGGTGATTTAGTCTTTTTTAACTTAATACCATAGATTTGTGCATTGATTTAGTCTTTTTTTTATCCAAACATGAGATTGGTACTAGAATAATTGATCCACAATTTATCTAAACCTTCATCCAGGTATGGTTTAGTTGGGATAGGATAAAAAGGTTAACCCATTATTACCACCACTGTGGATTAGAATGAAATCAATTGTTCAACCCCATCACAAACCATATTCAAACCAAACAGAAGTCACTGGACTACTGGAGTGAATACGGTTATCAAATTTTCCTTAATGTCTTGTTTGTCACTTTAATTACTGAATGGCACCAACTATGAGTAACAAGAACTGTAATTTTAAATTGTTCTGGTCTGCTAAAGTACAAGCACAGTTTGCTCTTGAACTGTAATGTTTTGATCATTTTTAGACTTGGTTATTATACGTGGTTTAACAATCAAAAGTTTAATAAAAAAGGCTCAATCACGGCTTCTAAGGATAAAAATTTCAAGAAATAAAATTATGACAAACATGACCTAAAATCATATCTCAAGAGTTCTTGCAAACGCACTCCCTTCACTTAGCAATTCAGACTCAAGCAGTTATTCACCACATCAATATCGATCGAAACAAATAAAATGAGACTATTCAAAAAATGCAACTGAATGAAATTATCTTTATTGAATAAATGTAGAAGTCACTCAAAAAATGAATGGCTCTAAACTTATAAAGGACAGCATATTCTTCTCCATTATATGGGTAAAGTTTCTAGGTAAGAATATATTTTCCTAACCTCTAATTTAAGCATGGTCATATGTGCATTGATATCTTAAGTTTCAATTGGGAAAATAATCTATAACACTAAAGTATTGTCTAAAAATCTATAACAAACTAGAGTATAAACAAGTTCAGGCTTCCATTATGTACTATCTATCCAGTCATCAATCTCATCATATCTACATTGACTTGATCTTACTCATACACCCAAATATAAGTGGTTAATTTGTAATATTACTTTGTTAAGTCCAAGGTCAAACCTACAGGGAGCTATCTGCTAGAACTCAAAATAGAAAAGGTAATATTGTCGTGTGCGTAGTGTGCATTACAACAACTTGTGGTGTGAACTTAGAGTTAATAAAAAAATAGTCAAATTAAACTTTTGATTACAATAATTGAAAAATGCTACTCTTTAGTTTGGGGGATACAACATGCATTCTATTACTTGACTATGAAATGCCACCTTACAACAATCAACTTCCATATTACTGAAAAGTTAACCGGTAGGTTTGATGTATATATTGAATCATATCACAACAACGATTAAGTTAGTTGAAAGGTCTGTGCACTGTACAACAACCAATAACCCTAGTAAACCCGAAGGTGAACTATTTAAAAGGTTTACTACAGCTATTTGATCGGCAAGTCGATGATTCAATGAAGAAGAAGTTCTAGTTTATGCATTGAATCAAAAGCATTGGCTATGACAAGATTTGACGCTTTTATAACCAATCTCCTGACTATTACATAAATCCCAACTACATAAATCATTGTATCATGCATGAAAAACGTAATAACTTATAAATGAACTGGTATATAACAACAAGTTTAGCTCAGTATTCGTAACCATGAACATATAGTAATACGACACCAAACGAAAATAAAAACCATCCATCAATTAAGGGAGGTATAAACATTAAAGTATAGGTAAGACATCGGTATTTCCATAATACACACAACATTACACATGTCTTTACCCTTTACTAAAATGTATAAATGGGCTATTCACACTTCCTTGCTATGGAGGAGTTAGAAGGATGAGATAATTCCATTACAACGTAACACAAATACAAAAACCAATGCAAGAAATATTTTCCCGAAGAATAGTTGAAACACTCTCACTCTTATTACCAGCTTGGGCACAAAAGTGAGAGAGGTTTAACTCTCCAAGTAAAAAAAAATGTAAAAGAAATGTAAAAGAAGAGAATTTAAGGCTTAGGAGTGATTAGGGCAGGGCATCTTCTTCTTTGACTTTTGTTTTCCTTCTATGGGGAACCCTTTCTTCAAAATGGCTGAACAAGCCTATTTATAGGCTCCAGGAGAGGGTCCTAAGGCGACAGACACCCATATCACCAAAGCACAACTTTTTGCGCACATTTGGACCAATAGGAGAAGATGAGAGGTTAAGGCGATTTAGCCACTGTCCGGATGCCACCACCATCGTCCGGACGGTGCTAAGTCTCTGCTTTTTGTGGCTTTAGCCTCCTTTGTTGACTCTCCTTTTTGTGGCTTATAGCTTTTGCTGATTTTACTCTTTCCTCCCTTCTTTGTTTGTCTTTTGCACTTTTATGCTTCCAAGTTCTCGTAATTACATACGAAACCCTACAAAACACATAATTTAAACATTAGCCACAATATAATTTAAATTAAACATTTTAATCCAATTAACGCACCCTATGAACCCTAAATCCTAATTCAATTCCACACTTTTTAGGGTTAATCATACATCACTCAAGTAATTGGCAAATTTATACTAGAATTTTTTGCAATGAAATCGTAATATATATAATTTAAAATGGGTTTCCATTATGGACTCTAATTAAAATGAAATGTTAACCATACATCACTCAAAGTAATTGGCAAATTTATACTACAATTTTTTTCCAATGAAACCATAATATATATCATTTAAATTGGGTTTCCATTATAGAATCTAATCATTTGATCCATAATTAGCGTTTGCAGGTCAATAGTATGTGCCATTCCAAGAGAATATAGAAAATATGCTTTCTCAGTGAAGACTTGTTTTTTTTGGGATTGGGGCAACAAATTGTCACAGTAATCAAATGCAAGATCCTATATTTATCAATCAAATCTCCTTGCTTAATGTACTCGTTTGGCCTATCCTAGAAATAATCCAGATTTCTAGTCAACTCAATCCTAACTGTAAACATACTAGGTAGCGTGGTAAGGGGATATTGGGGATGAAGGTGTCTCGTTATAAGGTTCAAATAATTAGCAATAGTAGACACTATAACTTGAAATGTAATCCCCCTAATATATGCACACAATTCCCTTGGTCCAGTTACTTAAACATTACAAGAAAATTCTCGAACCAAACATTCAAAAGCAAGACCCACAAGTTTCATATTATTCAACTATCCTCGATCCGCTAAATTTTGTCTAACCCCAATATGTTAAAAATCTTCATAAACCACAAGCCTTTCAGAAATAATATTTTTGGTTAAAAAATGAGTATCATACCAAATTTACTGGTCTATATTTTCAAACATATCATTATCAAATTGATTTTGAACCTGGTGTTGCTCCTTTTGTTGTGGCTGTGCTGGGGGTGGTGGAGAGTCTCTTCGCCTTGATCGACTTGAAGAAGCACCATCCCTACGAGCCCTTGATTTTCTTCTTAGGTCCATGGAGATGATTCTTGAATTTCTTGACCAATATAGGATTTCACAAGATTTTAATCAGTAGAAACCTATAAAATTGGATGGCTAAGTGTTTAGTTGGAGCAACATCGAAGAAAAACTAGTGGGTGAAACATATTTGAAGAGATAAGGCAGTGGAGGTTGCTATTTTTTTCGAATTCCTATGGCAAGGGAATTGCAGAATGACAGTTTTAGCGAACAGATTGCTTTTATAGGGAGCAGTACCATCCGGACACCACCAACACCACACAGACGGTGCTAATCCACTGGTTTTTGCGTAGGCTTCTCAACTGCTGACTTTGATTTCCTCCCTGTTTCCAATTTTCGGTTATGGATCCTACAGTTACAAAAAATTATTTAAATTTAGAAATTCCCTCATTACTCACCTAATAAAAAAAATTACTTTAATAAAATAAAATAAAACTATATACATATCAAACTATATACATTACACAACAAATCCTAAACTATATATTCTTGATCATAGTCAATTTAATCAGAATCTTCTAAATTGAGAACATAATCGAATCAATTAATCTCACATCGTACATATCTTGTGAACATTGGACTGAAATAAGATAGCATCTCAGGGTAGTCCATACTCTGCTTATACTTAATCTTGTGAAGACGATCTAATTTTTGACCTGAAATTGGTTCAGAACATTTGTTAAATTCTCTCATATGTATTAATTGATACACTTTACACAACCACCGAGTTGATTTGCCCGTCGGCATTTGGAAAATGAAAAATTTTCACAAAATGGTTTTGCTTGACTACCGAAAATTTCTATTTTCCTCACAACTTTTGCTTTTGCTAGGATCAAAGAGTGTATGTCTTTTAAAAAAGTGCGTAACACACCCAAACTAAACCAAAAGAGTTTTTCATCTATTTTTTTTGAATTATTTATAAAATTTTTAGCAATTTATTTAAAAAGACTCACTAGACTCACATTGCTTGGTTGCGTTCACCCCTATTCTCCGAACACGAACCCGGACTATGTGTATAGGACTTGTGTGTGAAGGTGAGTGTCACTCTCCCTCGGGTTCGATGCAAGAAATGGAAAAAACGTGTGTGTAAATGAAAATTTGTGTGTGTGCCAAAGTGCTCCCCAAGCAAAGATAAACTTGCAAGTGTCATGTTTTACTTGGAATGAGTATTCCAAGGTCGTCTCCTCAGGGAAGGAAGGTTGAATTACAGTGAAGGTGATTTTGTAAAGAAATGAAAAGTGTAAAATCTTGTAGTTGTGAGTTTTGGTGAGTGTAGTTTTTTAAAAAAGTGTAATGAAAACAATGTTGGCTAATCCAAAGGGGTCATTCTAATGGGAATGCCAAATCAACTCAAAATATTCTACCAATGGTGTCTCAGTGCTTGATTGATTCGTCGGAAGTGAGTGACTAATTTGGAGGTGTAGGCTTAAGCATACCCCGTGATAAGTCTACAGTGTATCAAGAGCTCACAACCATGTTCGCACTCAACCTAGTCAAGCCAAACACCTTACACTACGAGGAGGAATGAAGGAGAGTTGATTTAGCATACCCAAGAGGAAATCTCCCTTGGATTAGCCAACTAAAACTTAGCTACTCATAATTAAAGCAAACACATGCATAATATTAAGATACATGGTAACGAAATGAAGAATAAAACTTGTATTAATGCGAAGAAAAGTTAAACTACAAAGATAAGTTTGTTTCATACCCAACTAAAAAGCTTGAAATGAAAAACTCAAATATAAACGTGGAAGATTCAAGAATACATAACTAAACTTGAAATACACTTGCAATAACTAAGATTAAAGTGTAAGAAATGAAGATTACAAGAGTATTCCCGCTTACTACAAGTGAAATGGGTAAGAAAAATGCAAAAATCAAGCTTCTCTCTCTAAAACCGTCTTCTTCCTTGGGACCTTTTGTCTCTAAAAGCTTCTCTAGCTGAATAATGGTGTAAGAATGATGCACTTTCATCCATCATCCCCCTTTATGGTATGTGAGAGCAGATTTCCCATCCATAGGAAGTGATTTGATACTTGCACAGGCTAGGACAAACTTAGCCTGCAACCCACCATGCCTCCCTCTTTATCTCCCTTCCTCTTAAATGCTTTTTCTTTCAAAGTCCAATCCTAGGTGTAGGGAGGCATGCTTGTATGTAGAATATGTCAGGGGATGTGTGGAAGAAGCATAGGTGGCCCTTCCAAGCAAGTAGAGTCTGAGTTGCAGGTTCTAGCATTTTTTCGCAAAACCTACCAATAGGTCAATGACAAAACCTACCAACAGGTTTTTTTCCCGTAAGAAAAACCTTTCGGTAGGTTTGGAGATGATCCAATAGGTCCGCCTCCAGTGTGCAAAACCTACCGGTAGTTTTATAAGAAAACCTACTGGTATGTTTTTCCTTGATTTTCTCCTTTCTTGATCTTTTCACCTTCCAAGCCACCCGTTGAGCCTCCCCATCATCTCCATTGACTTTGAGCACTATGATGGGAGCTTAACTCAAGCCATTTTCAACTCTTTACCTACAATCACACAAAAACTTCATTAATTGTTTGATTAATTGCATTTCCTCCCATTTTCACCACAAAACCTAGTATAAAAGGGATACAAAAAGTATATATAAAAACTTCATTAATTGTTTGATTAATTGCATTTCCTTCCATTTTCACCACAAAACCTAGTATAAAAGGGATACAAAAAGTATATATGATGTGCAATATTTTGTGCTAATCACACCCCCCAACTTGAGTTTTGCTAGTCCCTAGAAAACTTTATTTTCAAACCACAAAGTAGAAAACTACAACAATCCATTCATACAAGTAAATCGCCAAACAATCCAAATGCAAAAATCACAATGCAATTAAAGAAATGAACTTGGGCAAGATAAAACAAAAGAACTGTGGTTCTTTTCATTAATTTCTTTCAAATTTCAGTACAAGGATTTTGAATTCAAATACAAAACAGATCAAAAATCATAGAGGCTCTTCTACTAGGCCTATAGTTCTAATCCTAACTGCAACAGCTAAAACCAAAACAAACAAACAAACAAACAACACCTTACTTGTTGTCCTCATCTCTAGCCTCATCCTCATCCTCATCCTCCTCACTCTCATACTCGTTCTCCTCCTCCTCATCACCAGAGTCATCGTCATCGGAACCCTCCACCTCAACAACCGTAGAAGTCATCGAGGCGGAGGTAAAGGGTCCGACAGATGAAGGTGGAGGTCCATCGAGAATCGGCTCGCCCGACAAGGTGTGCTAAAAGATCCTAATCATCATCAAGGTCAGCCCATGCATCGTCCCCTCCAAAGCATCTAAATGCTATGAAACTGTACGGACTGGGGGAGAGGTGGAAGACCCAAAATTAGATGGCCCAACAGATGAAGGCTCAGGTCTCGAGGCTCTAGCTCTCTTACCCCTACTCATCATTTTCCTCTTATTGCTAATTGCTTTTGTAATAGCTTCAAATTCAGGGAGTGTCAGCACATCAGAGACATAGGCCTTGACCTTGTTATGGTAGCACATCCTAGTGACTAGATTGGCGAATGGGAGATTCGCCTTAGACTTTCTAGCATGAGCGAACTCCTTCATAAACTACCAGATCAATAGGGCCACATCCATAGCCTTCCTAGTCATAAACGCGTGAAAGAGGGCGAGCTTCTCCACATTTGGGTTCCTCTCTACACCCCTGAGGATCAAATTGTAATGCAAGACTTTATTCATAATCCTGTATGAGTGATTGGGGCCCCCGACTTGAATTGTCCTTTTGAATTGGGTCGGGTCCTCGTAGGTCAGCTCCACATACTCAAGGATTTATTTTACCCCTTGGATGTTATGTGGATACACAGAGATATTGGGGGTGGCCTCTGGTACTTCATTAAGCTTACAATCAAATCTGGGGTCACATCAAAAACTTTACCCCTCATATTTGTCCTGAGAATATGATCGTCCTCGTCCATCACATTCAATCTCTTATATAACTCCCTACACATAGCTAGGGAATACCTGCTAACTGGCTCAAACCAAATCCCGATACCGTGTACCTCAATCATTCTCACTACCTCGTGATTCTGCTCGAGACTGGGTACATCCACGAAACACTCACACGTGACATACCTAGAATGGTCTTTTATGCAGTACGGTAAGCCCATAGGACATCGGTCAGCCTAAGTGACCAATCCTTCCTATTAGGGTTCATTGTTTTCTCTAGGTTGTTCTTGATCTTCTTATTGGCCAATTCGTTATGGCCATTGGTCTGTGGGTGATAAGTGGTGGACACTTTGTGTGTGACGCCATACTTATGCATTAAGGATGCAAATGACCTATTGCATAAATGAGAACTACTGTCACTTATCATTGCACGAAGCATCCCAAACCTTGAAAAGATGTTTTCTTTTAGGAACTTGACCACGACTCGGTGGTCTTTGGTCTTGGTTGGGATAGCCTCTACCCACTTGGACACGTAGTCTACTGCCAATAAAAGATAGAGGTAGCCAAAAGATATAGTGAATGGATCCATGAAGTCAATGCCCCAAAAATTGAATACCTCGATTACTAGCACGGGGGATAGGGGCATCATATTCTTATGGGTCACACTACCTAATCTTTGGGACCTATCGCATTCCTTGCAAAATGAAATACAATCCTTAATTAAGGAACACCAATAAAAACCTGATTGCAAAACCTTAGTTGAAGTCTTTTTGGAAGAGAAGTGTCCACCGCATCAGAATGACAGAATGCAAGGACGTCCCGTTGTTTTTTTTTCAGAAATGCATCTTCTCATGACTTGGTCAGGGCAGTATTGAACAAGTACGGGTTGTCGAAGTAAAAGTACTTCACATCCGTCATAAATCTTCGTCAATCCTCTGGGCTCTAGTGCAATGGGATTTGTCCTATAGCAAGATAATTGCAAATGTCAGCGTACCCTAGGACAAACAGAATGAATGGAAAATAAATGCTCATCAGGGAAAGAGTCAGGGATAGGAATATGCTCTTCGGCATCTTGAACTACAAGTAGGGACAAATGGTCCATCACCATATTCTCAACTCTCTTTTTATCTTTGATTGTCAAGTTGAATTCTTGTAGGAGGAGGATCCACCTAATGAGTCTTGATTTTGCGTCCTGCTTAGATAAAAGATACTTTAAAGTAGAGTGATCAGTGTAGACTATGATAGGTGAACCAATGATGTAAGATCGAAATTTATCCAACACAGATACTACGACCAACAACTCTTTTTGGTGGTAGTGTAATTCATTTGTGCCTCTTTTAGAGTCTTACTAGCGCAATATATTACATATGATCTTTTGTTTTCCCGTTGACCAAGCATAGCGCCAACCTCATAATCACTCGTGTTGCATATAAGCTCAAATGGTAAGTCCTACTTGGGTGGTCGCATGATTGGAAGTGAAGTGATCATGATTTTGATTTTTTTAAATGATGCCTCACAATCATCCGACCACACAAATGGGACATCTTTTGAAAGCAAATTGGTCAAGGGTTTTGCCAAAGTACTAAAATCTTTTATAAACTGACGATAGAAGCCGACATGATCGGGAAACGACCTGATGTCCTTGTTGACTTTCTGAGCAGGGAAGTAGGAAATTGCTTCCACCTTGGATTTGTCGACTTCGATCCCTTTCTTTGGAACAATGTGCCCGAGCACTATCCCTTGTGTCACCATAAAGGGGCACTTCACCCAGTTGGGAACCAAATTATTCTCCTGACATCTCTCAAGTACTATTTCCATGTTCTCCAAACACCCTTCAAATGAGTCCCCAAATACGGAAAAGTCATCCATGAAGACTTCCACAATTTTCTCCACCATGTTGCTGAAAATTCCTATCATGCAACTTTGAAACGTCCCCGGGGTATTATATAATCCAAATGGCATTCAACGATAGGCGAAGGTGCTGAAGGGACACGTGAATGTAGTCTTCTCTTGGTCTTCCAAAGTGATTTCAATTTAATTGTAGCCATAGTAGGCATCCAAGAAACAATAAAACAAGTGCCTAGCTACTTGACTTGATCCGAAATGTGTACACCCAAGTGTAGGCAGTCAAGCTGTAATAATAATCCGGTTTGAGTCCGGAGTTGAATCCACATGGAATATGTTTTGGTGTTTTCAAAGTAAGCTGTGATGAAGACCGATTGATTGTAACCTTTTTGAGTATTGTGAGAAGTGGATGGTTTCTTGAACAGAATATTAAATTCTTTTCAAGTGATTTTTTTCTAGACAAAATATAAGATTTCAATATAATTAAAGTCACTCTTTAGTTCGAGGTTCAGGATATGTAATGAATTATCCGGCGTGTTACA
>CM042198.1:2371213-2384304 GCA_023539305.1 Ilex asprella
TGAATCTTTCTAGAAGGAGTCATCCATTTACCATAGAAATACCCATTGATTACACAAAGAACTAGTTAGGGTACTTGCCTTGAACCAACAGATCTTTCTATGTAGGAGTTATCCGGATCATAGAAATATCCTTTGGTTGTGCAAGTTACCCTAACTTTGCTTAACTCATCCAGTCTCCCACTAAGCAAGTAAATAAAGCATTGAAGTGTGAAAGAAATGCACACGTATAATATCCAGATGGTCATTACATATTTATCACCTCTCCCTAAAGAGTAAATGAGGACTACTCACTCTTCATGACTTGGGTAAAGCTAGAAAAGTGAATGGTACTTATCTCTCCAAGTAGAGAAACTCCGAAGTTGATCTTCAAGGAAGAATGAGTGAATCACGTTCCACCCTTCTTGGCTTTGGGAAAGCTCTAGAAAAGTGTAAGAATTTCACTCCTCTAAGAAGAAGATGCTCAAGCAATGGAAGTGAAAGAAAAGTAAAAGAAAGCTAGATCTTCAACAAAGAATGAGTGAATCACATTCCACCCTTCTTGGCTTTGGTAAAGCTCTAGAAAAGTGGAAGAGTTTCACTCCTCTAAGAAGAAGATGAGCTCAAATAATGAAGGTGCAAGACTTAATTGAAAGCAAGAAAGTAAGAGCATTAATGTAAGGGCAAGAACATAAAGTACATGAATTTAACGACAAAAGTAGGGAATTTATTTTCCCAACTCAATAGAAATAAAGACAAGTAGGGAATTAACTTCCCAACTATAATAAAGACTTGAAGTAATTGAAAGGAGCATAAATGTAAAAGACTTGAATTAAAGAACTAGAAAGTAAATACTTGAATTAAAATGAAACACTGAAATACATATAAAGACTAGGTATTCTTCAAGAGGAGAGCTCTTGATCTCTTTCCCCAAGTGTGTCCCTTTAAAGCTCTCAAAGAGGGAGTATTTATAGGCAGGGAAGAGCAAGGGAGGAGGTGAAAGAGCAGTGCTGGACGCCTAAGTCAAGGTGAGAATCAGGGGTTCAATCAAAGAATCAGGCGATCTGCAGTCTATCAGTGGGAACGTTTGAACAGTCCCTTCCGTTCGAACGTGAAGGCTGTTTTTGCTTGTATATCTGTGTTGATTTCCAGGCTTCACGTGGGTTGCAGTCTTCTGTCAGGCTATTCACTCACTCTCTATAGCACTTAGGGTCCTCAAATAACCCCAGTGCAGTCGATCATGGCACCCATGTGCCTGAGGATCCTTCTTCTGGCAATAGAGGTCTTCACACGTTATGTATTTCAGTCAACCAGATCGTGTCAGTGCTCCCAGTGGCATTCGAACGTGGTCCAGCGTTCGAACGTGATGTTGCATTTGAACGTAGCATGGTGTTTGAACGTTAGGCTTTAATCTCCAGGGTCTGTCTACAACACGACTTTGCCTCATCTACCTGGTTCAGGGGAAGTGTTCGAACGTTGATCACCGTTCGAACGGTCTTGTTATCCTCAAGCTTTTCCTTTGTTGATCAAATGTTGTAGTCACACTTAAATGTCGTATTTATTATCCTTGACCCTTTTTCTCACTTTAGCACCTGAAACATCATCATTTGAACTCCATCAAAGTATAATTAGTCCAGAAAAAGCACAATAAAATGTTATAATTGAGTGCCAATCACTACTCTCTCCAATACTTAGTCGAGAACTGACAAAAGGAAGTGATTCTTTCTTGTGCAAGAGTTGAGTTCCGATAGTCGATACAAACTCTCCATCCAATGACTACTCTTATCGGAACCAACTCGTTCTCCTTATTTGCAACCATGGTGACCCTTGATTTCTTTGGCACCCCTTGAGTGGGACTAACCCATTTACTGTCGGCTATTAGAAAGATGATGCACACATCAAGTAGTTTGAGTACCTCATCCCTCACCACATCCTTTATGATAGGATTTAGCCTTCTTTGTGGTTGTCAGGGCGGTTCAAAGTCTTCTTCTAGGTAGATGCAGTGTGTGCAAATAAGTGGGCTTATTTCCTTGATATCAACAATCGTCCAACCCATTGCTCCCTTGTGCCTCGTCAACACTTTCAATAGATCATCTTATTTCAATAGATCATCTTATTGCAAGCTTCATAAGCCCATTCCTGCAATTAATCACAACATTAGAAGTAGTAAAAAATGACCTACCTAGTATGGCATGAATTTGTGAGCTAGGCTTAGTAACCAGATAAGTATCAAGTACAATAAAATCAATAGGAAAATAGAAATAATCAACTTGAACTAAGATATTCTCAACTGCTCCCCTCAGTGCTCTAACGTTACAATCTGCCAATTTAATAGTGATTGGAGTTGGCTTCAACTCTTCAAGTTGAAGTTGTTGGTACACCGAATAAGGTAAGAGATTGACACTTTCCCCCAAGTCAAGAAGTGCTTGATCCACCAGGTAATTTCTTATTATGATAGCAATGGTTGGGCAGCCAGGTTCTTTGAACTTTGGTGGGGTGTTGGTCCTCAAGATTGAGCTCACTTGTTCGGTGAATAATGCCTTCTTGTGCACGTTCAACTTCATCTTCACTATGCACAAGTCTTTCAAAATCTTTGCACATGATGTGATTTGCTTTATGACATTGAGGAGTAGGATGTTGATCTTCACTTGCCTAAACATTTCAATGATGTCAGAATAATTAGCCACCTTCACCCGTGGCTTCAAATGTTGGGGATAAGGGGTCGGAATAGGACATGCATGCACGTTCCAATCAACAATTTTTTCTTTTTTCACTTGTCTCACCCCTCTTGGATTCACCCTTAGTCTCTTTCTCTTTTTCCAATGTGGCTTTTGGTGGGACTTTTGACAAAATGGTCTTGTCAAATTTCTTACCACTCCTAAGGGTGGTGACTGTCTTGAGTTGCTCACAACTCTATTTGGTGGGTTCAGATGACTCTATGACGTGTTGACCCCTAGGGTTCTCTTGGAGTTGAGCGGAAAATTTCTCCTTCTCTTGTTATGATGACCCTATGATATTGGTCAATTTTGTGATTTGAGTCCGAATATCATTAAAAGTGGCTACAGTTTGATTGTTGATGGTGGTTTGACTTTGGATGAATTGGTGCTCGATATCCTCCAAATTTATTTTATGAAGCGGTTGGTAGGTGGGTGGGTTGGATGGTCCTTATTGACCAAAACCCTAGTGGATTGGACTAGGGGTATTGGGAGCTAGACAAAGGGCCTTGACCATGGTATTGGTTTTGCTTAGGTGGCATGAGAGGTGAATAAGAGCTAGAACTATGAGGAATGAGACTCTCATTCTTCCAACTAAAGTTCATGTGATTACTCCAATCCGAATTATATGTATTAGAGTGTGGGGATAATGATTGCCTACTTTGATTGAAGGCATTGACTTGCTCATGGTAAACCTCTTTAAGTGCCAGAATGTTGGGACATTCCGATATGGAATGCTCAACACTCTCACAAATAGAGAAAATCTCCTTGATCTTGGTTATGTTAGACACCTCATGTCTTCTATTAACCTCTAGACTCTGCACTTTCTAAGACAATTTGGTGATTTTGGAAAGCAAGTCCTCTCGATCCCGTAAATCATACATCCATCCCCTACTTGGTTGATTACTACTCGAAGAGGACCTCGGTACATTGGCGGGATTCGTAATATCCCATGATTGGCATTTTGTGCCAATGTATTGAAGTACTTTAGGGCCTCATTGGGATCCTTGTTTAAAAACTCCCCATCGCACATCATGTTTATGAACTGTTGATGGCCCGGTGTAATCCCTTCATAAAAGAAATTCACCAGTTGCTATGGTTCAAATCCATGATGTGGAATGGATTGTAGCAATTCCTTATATCGATCCCAACATTGATAAAACTGCTCATTAGATTTTTTTAAAAAATTTTGAATTTGTTTCTTAAGAGTAGTGGTATTGGCACCGAAAAAAATTTGTTCAAAAACTGGGAAAGCATTTGTGTCCAACAACTTATTGATCGAGGCTTCAAGGAATTCAACCACGTTTTGGCCATATCTTTTAGGGAGAAAGGGAACAATTTCATGCGAACTATGTCTTCCATGGCATGATTCGTAAGGAATGTTGCAACTATTTCCTCAAATTCCTTAATGTGCAAATAAGTATTTTCTCTTTCAATTCCATGGAATTGAGGAAGTTTGAATTGGGATATTGCTTCCCTCATTCCTAGGAGGGGAAAAATACATTTGAGGGTTTGGCATTCCCCCACCCCTCGGAACATTAGCATTTTCATCCCCGAAGTTGTCATCGACATCTTCGGGTGGGTCTTGGTTTAGGTTCATGTTTAGTTCTTGGGCTTGTCTCATTAGTCTATTTTGATCATCCTATCCCCTCGTGAAAAAACACTAACTACAATTGAAAAGAAAAAGTAAACATAATTATATACAAGGAGCAACGTACCTCGACCCATGATGAGTACTATGGGCCTTACCTCCGTTGTTCAAAATCACCTTCTAATTCAACTCTTTGCCTTCCTTGGCAACGACGTAAAATATGATTGCTTGTGTTCACCCTAATCTCCGAACACAAACCTGGACTATGTGTTTATATAATGTGTGTAGGTGAGTGTCACTCTCCCTCGGCTTCGATGCTAGAAATGGGGAAAATGTGTGTGTGTGTGCAAAAGTGCTCTTCAAGCAAAGAGAAACTTGCAAGTGTCATGTTTTACTTGGAATGAGTATTCCAAGGTCGTCTCCTCAGGGAAGGAAGGTTGAATTGTAGTGAAGGTGATTCTATAAAGAAATAAAAATGTGTAAAATCTTGTAGTTGTGTGTTTTGGTGAGTGGAGTTTGTGATTAAAGTGTAATGAAAACAAGGTTGGCTAATCCGAAGGGGTCATTCTAATGGGAATGCCGAATCAACTCAAAACATTTTACTAATGGTGTCTTGGTGCTTGATTGATTTGTAGGAAGTGAGGGACTAATGTGGAGGTGTAGCCTTAAGCATACCCGTGATAAGTCTACAGTGTATCAAGAGCTCACAACCACATCCGAACTCAACCTAGTCAAATCAAACACCTTACACTACGAGGAGGAATGAAGGAGAGTTAATTTAGCATAGCCAATAGGAAATCTCCCTTGAATTAGCCAACTAAAAACTTGGCTACTCATAATGAAAGCAAACACATGCATAATGTAAAGATAAATGGTAAAAAAATAAAGATTAAAACTTGTATTAATGCGAAGAAAAGTTAAACTACAAAGATAAGTTTGTTTCATACCCAACTCAAAAGCTTGAAATGAAAAACTCAAATATAAACATACAGATTCAAGAATACATAACTGAACTTGAAATACACTTGAAATAACAAAGATTAAAGGGCAAGAAATGAAGATTACAAGAGTATTCCAGCTTACTACAAGTGAATTGGGTAAGAAAATGCAAAATTAAAACTTCTCTCTCTAAAACTGTCTTTTTCTTTGGGAACTTCTCTCTCTAAAAGCTTCTCTAGCTGAATAATGGTGTAAGAATGAAGAATTTTCATCCATCAGCCCCCTATGGTTTGTGAGAGCAGACTTACCATCCATAAGAAGTGATTTGATACTACACAGGCTAGGACAAGCTTGGCTTGCAACCCACCATGCCTCCCTCTTTGTATCTCTTCCTCTTAAATGCTTTTTCTTCCAAAGTTCAATCCTAGGTGTAGGGAGGCATGCTTGTATGTACAATATGTTAGGGGATGTGTGGGAGAAGTATAGGTGGGCCCTCCATGTTTTGTTCCAGTAAAAAAAACCTTTCGGTAGGTTTGGTAGATGATCTAGTAGGCCTAACTCCAGTGTGCAAAACCTACCGGTAGTTTTATGTGCAAACCTACCAGTAGGTTTTTCCTTGATTTTCTCATTTCTTGATCTTTTCACCTTCCAAGCCACCCGTTAAGCCTCCCCATCATCTCCATTGACTTTGAGAACTATGATGGGGGCTTAACTCAAGCTATTTCCAACTCTTTATCTACAATCACAAATAAACTTCATTAATATATTGATTAATTGCATTTCCTCCCATTTTCACCACAAAACCAAGTATAAAAGGGATACAAAAGTATACATGATGTGCAATAGTTTGTGCTAATCACACATCCGGTACTTTAACCTCTGCCAGTCACTAAAATGATTAAGAATTGTTCCCTCCTCCAATCTAAATTTAACATTGTCCTCAATGTGTAACATTATAAAGTAAAATTTAAAGACAATTTCTAATAAGGTCTAAAAATGAAACTAATCCATTGTGCAAAACCCTTATCTGAAAAACAAACAACAATTAGTTCTACTAATTACAAACAAATACACACAATAACTCTTCAAAGCACATATTCTGGTTCCATTAATTGAATAGAGTCCAGATTTTGAACAAATCCATCTTAGCATGGCTTAAACGTTTGACCATTTACTTTAAAAATGTTTCCACTTAATGGATTTTTAATTTCAATTACCCCATGTTCAAAAACTTGTTAGACATTGTATGAACCTGTCCACCTAGATCTTAACTTTCCTAGAAATAGGCAAAGCCTTGAATTGTATAACATAACTTTTCGAAATGTACAAATGACTTTTGCACAATAATTTTTATCATAAAAAATCATTATTCTAGACTTGAAAAGTTTTGAATTTTTATATGTTTCATTTTTTAATTCTTCTAATTCACTGATCTTAAACTTGCGGGATGCACTTGCTTTATCTATATCAAAATTCATCATTTTGATAGCCTAGTATATCTCAATGTTCCAATTCCACAGGTAAGTGGCATGTGCTTGGTTTGGTTCACCCGAATCTCTGAACATGCACTCGGTTGTGTGTATATGACTTATATGAGTAGGTCACTCACCCTCAGCCTCGATGCTACAAATGGGAAAAACTTGTGTGTGAATTAAAATATTTGTGTGTGTGTATGTGCAAAAGTGCTCCCCAAACATAGAGAGACTTGCAATTTTATGTTTTACTTGGAATTGAATATTATAAGGTCATCTACACAGGAAAGGAAGGTCAAATTGTGGTGAAGGTAATTTTTTAAAGAAATGAAAAGTGTAAAATCTTGTGAGTTTGTGTTTTGGTGAGTGAAGTTTTTTCATAAAATGAAAGAAAACAAGGTTGGTTAATCCAAAGAGATCATTCCAATGGGAATGCCAAATCAACTGAATACATTCTACCAATGATGTCTTGGTGCTTGAATGATTCATAGGAAGTGAGGGACTAATGTGGAGATGCAAGCTCAAGCATACCCGTGACAAGTCTATGGTGTATCAAGAACTCACAACCACGTCCACACTCAACCTAGTCAAACCAAACACTTTACACTACGAGAAGGAATGGAGAAGAGTTGATTTAGCATACCCAAGAGGAAATCTTCCTTGAATTAGCCAACTAAAAACTTAGCTATCCATAGTCAAAGCAAAAACATGCATAATGTAAAGAGACACAGTTAAGAAATGAAGATTAAAACTTGTATTAGTGCAAACCAAAGTTAAATTACAAAGGAAAGTTCATTTCATACCCAAAAGTAAAGCTTGGAAGGAAAAACCCAAATGTAAACATGGTCAATACAAGAATATGTAGCTAAACTTGAATACACTTGAAATAAAGGAGATTAAAGTGCAAGAAGTAAAGATTACAAGTGATTTAAAGCTTACTACAACTAAAATGGAGAAGAAAATGCAAAAACCTAAATTTCTCTCTCTAAGACTTCAAGTTCTTCCTTTAGCTTTTTTCTCTAAAACTATGTGTGTAGCTGAATAATGGTGTAAGAAGCATGCTTGTATGTAGAATATGTTAGGGCATGTGTGGGAGAAGCAGAGGTGCACCCACGAAGTAGTTGGAGATGAGATTGCAGCTTTCAGGCGTTTCTGGGCAAAACTTACCGGTAGAGTGATGACAAAACATACGGATAGACTTTTTTTTTTCCAAGGGCAGCAATAGAAGAATTCTAGTGCACTAAACCTACCCGTAGGTTTTGATGAACATCTATCATTATGTTTTCACTTGATTTGGCTTTTCTTGATTTCTTGATATTCTGAGCCACCCGTTAAGCCTCTTCTTCTTCTCAATTGCCTTTAAGCACTTAATGGAAGCTTAACACATTCCAATTCCCACTCTTTACCTACAATCACGCAAAAAATTCATTGATTGTTAGATTAAATGCAATTTCTCCCATTTTCTCCACAAAAGCAAGTATAAAATGGGTGTAAAGTTATAAATGATGTGTAATATTCTATGCTCATCACACCCCAACTTAAGTTTTGTTAGTCTCTAGAAAATTTTATTTCCAAACCCTAAAGCATAAAACTAAAACAATCCACTCATGCAAGGAAATTCACCAAACAATCAAAATGAAAAAATCACAATGCAATTAAATAAACGAACTTGGACAAGGTGAAACAAAGCAACTGTGGTTCTTCCATTTATTTCTCCAAAAATTTAGGTACAATGAATAGAAATCAAAAGAAAAACGGCCTAAAATCCTAGAGATTCTTTTACTAGGCTGACAATTCTAATCCTATATGTGCAACAACTAAAAGCAACAAGTACAAAATAAATCACCCTACTCATCATCATCATCTCTAGTCCCCTCATCATCACTCTCTTACTCACATCCTCCTCGTCACTGGAGTCATCATCGTCGAAACCCTCTACCTCAACAACAGTAGAAGCCATAGGAGCAAAGGTAGAGGTTCTAGTAGAAGGAGGCAGAGGTCCATTGGGGATCAGCTCTCCCGAGAAGGCGTGCAAAAAAATCCTTGTAACCATCAAGGAGAGCTGATGTATAGTCCCCTCCAAGATGTCTAAGCACTAAGCAACTGTACAGGGCAGAGCAGTGGTGGATGGCCTAGTAGTAGATGGCCCAACAATGGATGGCTCAGGTTTGTGTGCTTTGACTCTCTTACCCCCAATCATTGCTGTCCTTTTGCTGCTATTGGACTTCTCGATAGCTCCAAACTCTGGGGGTAGCAACACAATGGAGATATAGGCTTTGACCTTTGAGTGATAGCACAACTTCATGACCAAATTGGCGAATGGGAGATTCGCCTTCGGCTTGCTAGCCTTGGCGAACTCCTTCATGAAGTCCCATATCATCTAGGCCACATCCATCATTTCCCCGCCATAAATGCATGGAGGAGGACGAGCTTCTTTTCATTTTGGTCTCTTCTCTGCACCTCGAGGAACCAAATTATAGTGAAAAACATTTTTGATGACCTCGTATGAGTGCTTGAGGGCCCCGACTTGAATTTTTCCTTTGAATTGGGTCGCGTTCTCATATGTCAACTGCACATACTCCAGGAGTGATTTTCTCCCTTGGACATTGTGTGGATAAACTGGGAAACTGGGGGGAGGCTTCTAGTAATTTATCAAAACTGTTATCAAGTCTCGGGTAACCTCAAAGACCTTCCCTCTCACATTGGTCTTGAGTATATAAAGGTCCTCGTCCACTACAATTTTTGTCGACAAAAATTTACCATGCCTTTATATACTCAAGACTAATGTGAGAGGGAAGGTCTCAATTTTTTTTTGTCGTTTTGAGAAAATTTTCTCAAAATAACCTAGGCGTGGTAAATTTTTGTCGTTTTGCACTGGGTTGGTCAATTGTGTGGAACGAAAATGAATTTTTAAACAAGTCTCAATCACGACACTAGGGATAATTTTTCCAAGAAAAGGGATAAGACTCAAAGCAATTCAAAGATGTGTTAAGATCATTTCTAGATAAACATGGAGAGGCATATTGCATTTAAAGATAAAGTCAATCAATTACCCAAATGTACTTTAACCAAAACAAGCATAATGAAATTATTGAACAAATTTAGAATTTGAAAAGTTGTTCCTTGAAGTTCCCTCCAACGAGGAATGTCACTAAAGCTCACTTGGGTACTTATTCCGTCTCCACTATGCATGTTATACACTAAAATGTGAATCCAATCCGTAAATTGCCGAAATTACACGTTCAAGGTGCACTTATGGTTGAGTTCAAAAACAAATACATATATGATACCTAAACATAGGGCAAACTTCTATACTGTGCTCATGTATTCAAAATTTAAAGCAAATATCTAAATATCCATAAAGCCATGACACTCTAAATAGGGGAATATAGGTCAACATTCAGATATTTTCACAAAATATTTTAATTTCTTTTACATATTTCTCAACTATTCTAAACAAAAACTCTATAGAACATGTGAATGGTGAATTTCACCACAAAATGGTATTATCAACAAAAAATTTCCACAAAAATTTGGTGTATCCTACTAATGGTGCACCTTACCCCCAACTTTATTCATGCTTTGTCATCAATGCAACAAAAATATATAGAATGCAATGAAGGACTTAAAAAAATAAGTAGGGTTAGAGAACACCTCTCACTGAGCTTTGACAAAATAATGTAATCTGCACATTTGAAGAAAGAAAACTACGCAAAGATGAAAGTAAGTAAACAAATTAACTTAAAAAGTAAAAAATAAAAGAAAACGACTGTACACTAAAATCTACTTTGACAATTATTCTTCAACACGGTCCAGGGAAACTAGATCCACTAACTCCTCCTTCACCATTTGAACCTCAAAACCCTCGAAGAATGACTCAAGTCTTTGACCATTGACCTTGAATGTTTTTCCATCTTTGGGGTTTGTAATTTCCATGGATCCATTGGGGTAGGTCACCTTGACAAGATAGGGGCCATCCTAACGAGATCGGAATTTTTTTTGGAAAATGGAGAGTTGAGAATTATACAAGATCACTTTTTGTCCGGGCTCAAATGTTTTTATCACAATGGATTTATCATGAAAGATCTTTGCCCTCTCTTTGGATAATTTCGAGCTCTCATATGCATCTCTCTAGATTTCCTTTAATTCGTTCAACTCCAACTTCCTATTCCCTTTGGCCATTCTCAAATTGAAGTTCAAGTTTTTGATGGCCCAATAAGCATTGTGTTCTATCTCTACCAGCAAATACAAGCCTTAATATAACCTAGCCTATAAGGAGACATACCTAGGATGGTCTTGTACCCGGTGTAATAAGCCCACAAGACATCGATCAATCTAAGTGACCAATCCTTCTGATTCAGACTCACCATTTTCTCTAGTATGTTTTTAATCTCCCTATTTCTAACTCGGCTTGACCATTTGTCAGTGAATGATAAGCAGTGAACACTGTACCGTGTGTGACGCCTTATTTATGCATTAACGAGGCATATGGCTTATTACAACAATAAGACCCACCATCACTTATCATTGCACGAGGTATCCCAAACCTTGAAAAGATGTTTTCCTTTAAAAACTTGACCATAATTCGATGATCATTGGTTTTGGTTAGGATGACCTCTACCCACTTGAACATGTAGTCCACTGCCAATAGGATATAGATGTAGCCAAAGGACATAGGAAAAGGACCCATAAAGTTGATGCTCTAACAATAGAATATCTCAAGGTCTAGTACGTGGGAAAAAGGGCATCATATTCCTATGAGTCACACTACCCAATCTTTGGCACCTATCACACTCTTTACAAAATGAAACACAATCTTTGATTAAAGAGGGCCAATAAAAACCAGATTGCAAAATCTTAGTCAAAATTTTCTTTGAAGAGAAGTGGCCACCACATGCCTCAGAATGGAAGAATGAAAGGACATCCTGTTGCTCATTTTTAGGTACACATCTCCTCATCACTTGATTTGGGAAATACTTGAACAAATACGGGTTGTTGAAGTAAAAATAATTCACATCCGCCATGAATCTTCTTTTGTCCTCCATGCTTCAATTCAGTAGCATTTGTCCTATGGCAAGATAATTACAGATGTTAGCGTACCAAGGACTAATAGAATGAATAGAAAATAAATGCTCATCGAGAAAAGAGTTAGGGATAGGAATATGTTCTTTGGCATCTTGGACAACAAGTCAGGACAAATAGTTTGCCACCACATTCTCCACTCCTTTCTTGTCTTTAATGGTCAAGTTGAATTGTTGAAGGAGGAGGATCCACCTAATGAGTCTAAAATTCGCATCCTACTTAGACAAAAGATACTTCAAAGCAGAGTGATCAGTGTAGACTAGAATAGGTGAACCAATGATGTAAGACCTAAATTTTTCCAATGCAAGTATTATGGATAACAACTCTTTTTCGGTGGTGGTATAATTCATTTGTGCTTCATTTAGAGTCTTGCTAGTGTATATATTACATATGGTATTTTTTCTTCCCTTTGACCAAGCACTGCGTTTACTGCATAATCACTCGTGTCGCACATGAGCTTAAATGAGAGTTCCCATTTGGGCAGTCACACGATTGGAGGTTAAGTGAGCATGGTTTTTGAGTTTTTTTAAAAGAAGCCTCACAATCATCTGACCACACAAAGGAAACATTCTTTGCTAGCAAATTGGTCAAGGGCCTTCCCAATGCACTAAAATATTTTATAAATCTACAATAGAAAACAACATGGCCAAGAAACGACCTGATATCCTTGATGACCTTTGGAATGGGGAGGTTGGAAATTGCTTCCAACTGGATTTGTCTACTTCAATCCCTTTTGCCAATACGATGTGCCCAAGCACTATCCCTTGTGTCACCATGAAGTGGAACTTCTTCTAATTTAGTACCATGTTCTTCTCCTTATATCTTTCAAGAACTCTCTCCAAAATTTCCAAACACCCCTTGAATGAGTCCCCAAACACTGAGAGGTCATCCATGAACACCTCTACAGTCTTCTCCACCATATCACTAAAGATCTCCATCATGCATCTCTAAAAGGTTATCTGGGCATTACACAACCCGAATGGCATTCGCGATAGATGAAGGTGCCAAAAGGGCACGTAAAAGTTGTCTTCTCTTGGTCCTCCAAAGCAATCTCGATTTGGTTGTAGACAGAGTAGCCATCCAAGAAGCAATAAAAGAGGTGCCTAGCTCCTCTCTCCAACACATGGTTAAGGAAAGACAAAGGGAAATGATCTTTTCTTGTCCATGAGTTGAGTTTCTGATAGTCGATACAAACTCTCTAATTGGTGACCACCCTTGTCGGAATCAACTCATTCTCTTCATTTGTAACCACAGTGACCCCCGACTTCTAGTAGTAGTCACAAGGTATTAAGAAACAATGATTATAGTCACAAGGAG